>PVIH01001605.1:0-173816 GCA_004025045.1 Sigmodon hispidus
GTGTAAGGGGGCTGGAGAGATGGCTCAGCGGTTAAGAGCACCGTCTGCTCTTCCAGAGGACCCGGGTTCGATTTCCAGCACCCACATGGCAGCTAACAACTGTCTATAGTTCCAGTTCCAGGCAAACACCAAGGCAAATAATTAAATAAAGTTTAAAAAAAAAAAAAGACAAAAGCATAAGAGGAAAAAAAATGTTGCCTTTGAGATGGCCTAGCAAATAAAGCTCTGGTCAGCAAACCAGACAAGATAAATCTGGTCCGTGGGACCTGTGTGGTAGAAGAGAGCTGATGTCTTCAGGAGTGTCCTCTGATCACACATGCAGTGTTTGAACACACAATAAATGAAAAAGATAACAAAATGAATAAGACCCTATAATTCTACTGTGAACTCTCCAGTCAGGGCGCATGGGGAAAAGTTTCTGGGTAAAGAATGGGGCCCAGTAAGTGCTACCATCTTAGACCTTGGGAGACAAAAGGAGGGTTTCCACAAGTTCAAGGCCAGCCAAGGAGGGAAGGGGCAGAGAGAGGAAGCCTGGTCACAAACAGAGCCTGGTGCCCTGGTTGCAGGTCACCATGTCCCTTACACTGTCTTTTTTTTTTTTTTTTTTAAACATTCTTTTTTTAAAAAAACCACACTTTTATTTATTTATTTGCCTTGAACTGGAACTACAGACAGTTGTTAGCTGCCATGTGGGTGCTGGGAATCGAACCCGGGTCCTCTGGAAGAGCAGACGGTGCTCTTAACCGCTGAGCCATCTCTCCAGCCCCCTTACACTGTTTTATAAATGACTGGAACTGTGGCTGACACCAGATCTGAGAACACAGGAAACCAGAGCAGACCCGAGTGGCCAGGAGTACCTCCCTACACACTTACAAAAAGCTTAACCAAACCTGAAGGCTGGGCATAAAGTGAGGGGAGGGAGCACGAGGAAGGTCCCCAGCCTAGGGAACATCCGGGTATCTTTCCAGTGATACAGGATCTAGCTCTGTCGTATTGAAGGCATGGAAAATGGAGCAACCGTAGACAGGATGGCACTTCCCCCACCCTTTTGGTAGCACTGATACCTGGGGCAAGTATCCGGATGAACTCCAGACACATTAAAATTTTTTTTTCTTTTAAAATTAAAGGTCCAGGGCTGGACAGATGGCTCAGTGGTTAAGAGCACTGAGTGTTCTTCCAGAGGACCTGGGTTCAATTCCCAGCATCCACATGACAGCTCACAACTGTCTGTAACTCTAGCTTCAGGGCAAAACACCACTGTACATAAAATAAAAATAAAAAACAATTTTTAAAAAAATGAAAGGTCCAGTCTCCTCTACAGAGAGCCTGTTCTGAAATGAAGAGGTTACTGGAGCTAGGTAATGGGTTCCTCCCAGCTCTCTCATGAGTTATTTATGAGTGAGTGTGTAAATGTGTGTGTGTGTAAGACAGACAAGAGTGTGTGTACATGAAAACAGAAGTGGGGGAACATTTTTAATTCTCCTTCCACTAGGTGGGTCCCATGTAGCAAACTCAGTTTGGCAATAGATGCCCTTACCCACTTGCTGACCCATACACACTTTTTTTTTTCAAGACTAAGTTTCTCTTTGTAGCTTTGGAGCCCACCCTGGAACTCCATCTGTAGACCAGGCTAGCCTCCAACTCACAGAGATCTGCCTGCCTCTGCCTACCAAGTGCTGAGAATAAAGGTGTGTGACGCCACCACTGCCTGGCAACATTTATTCTTTTCAGTTTTCACATAAGGCACAGGTATTGCTCAAAGCCGTCTAGTCACTACATGGCAGAGCTGAGATTTGAATTCTTGGCAGCCTGGTTCCAGAGCTCCGAGTACCCGGAGACTCTACCCTCAATCCTTACTTACAACACGGGAATTCTGCTATCATGAGCAATCTCCTCACCCTCACCCCACCCCAGCCCCCCAGCACCCCGCATCAAGGAAATGCCCTCGTTCCTATTCCCTCCATACCAACAATGGGATCTCCTGGGTTCGTCTATTTTTTTTTAATATTTATTTTTATTTTATGTGAATTGGTGTTTTTCTCCTGCATATATAACTGTGTAAGGGTGTCAGATCTTGGAATTACAGATAGTTGTTAGCTGCCATGTGGATGCTGGGAAATCAAACTCAGGTCCTCCGGAAGAACAGTCAGTGCTCTTAACCACTGAGCCATCTCTCCAGCCCGGGTTTGTCTTTTTTTTAAAAAAAAAAAAACAAACTTTATTTATTTATTTATTTATTTGCCTTGGTGTTTGCCTGGAACTGGAACTACAGACAGTTGTTAGCTGCCATGTGGGTGCTGGGAATCGAACCCGGGTCCTCTGAAAGAGCAGACGGTGCTCTTAACCGCTGAGCCATCTCTCCAGCCCAGATTTATCTATTTTTAAGAAGTTTTGTTCTTACAAACCAAAACCTTAACCCCCAGCAGATACTCTTTAGGAGATAAAGTGTAGGCTGGCTTCTCAGGGAGGTGCTTTCTACCTGAGATGGGAGATTCTTGTCGAGGGACCAAGTGCTATACAAGGTACAGGCACTTTGTCATTGTCACCAAAAGTCTACCAGAAACAGTCTACTATCTAGGGAAGCTGGCACATGCATATAATCTCATCACTCAGGAGATAGCAGTCATGGGATCAAAAGTTAGCCTAGGCTACTTAGCCAGTGCTAGGCCATCCTGGGCTATCACATCCTGTCTCAAAAAGGAAAGAAGAAGAAAAAAGCCTTAACCCCCAGCAGATACTCTGTAGGAGATAAGGGGTAGGGTGGCTTCTCAGAGAGAGAAACGAACATGCACAGGATGGCCCTTGGGACATTCTATGGCATCAGGAAACAGTGGGTAGCATCTACAAGTTTCCAGGCTAACTAAAGTTGTTCTTTGTGTAACACTGGCCTGGCATAGTGTTCCACTCCTTTATCCAGCACTTGGTGGGCATGGGGGAGAGGACTCCATGCGTTCAAGGCCATTCTGATCTACAAGGTGAGGAGCTCCATGACGGCCAGGAATATAGAGAGTCCCTGTCTTGAAATACAAAAGTCTGAACCACACTGAAGTCAGGCCTTTCTCTTTTCTTCATAGACTCTTTGGGTCTGATGACTAATTAATTGCATTTCAGTGTCCTGTACCAGAAACCCAGCCTTGAGCTACAGGCCCTGGGACACCCTAAGATTGGCAAGTCTTTTTTTTTTCATATTTATTTTTATTTTATGTGAATTGGTGTTTTGCCTGCATGTATAATTGTGTAAGTGTGTCAGATCTTGGAATTACAGACAGTTGTTAGCTGCCATGTGAATGCTGGGAATTGAACTCTGGTCCCTCTGGAAGAACAGTTAGTGCTCTTAACCTCTGAGCCATCTCTCCAGCCCCGTCAAGTCTTACATACACACACTCACATACACCCTTCCTACCCTGCCTTCCCCCGCCACCCCGCAAAAAAAAGCCTCCCTAGGGTCCTTCTCCTTCTCCCCCATTGTCCTTTAAGTCTTTATAAATTTTAGAGTCTAGCCTAATTTAATAGAAATGGTCATTAACCAAACTGAAGCCCTTTATACCTCAGCAGTTTCTCACAGGTTATAACTTCCTGGTTTTGCACCACTCTGGAGTGGTGTCTCCATTTCAGGGAAGAGAAAGTGTCTGTCAGAGGACACCCCGAGAGGGATAGAGATGGGTTATCCCATGCCCTTCAGCCACCCAGCACCCAAAACTGGCTGCCTCATTCGTGGGCCCTTCCCAACCTGCCGCTGCCTGAGTGCAGTCTGGCACTTGTAACCCCATTTTCCTTCTGTCTTCACCCATCTCCTATCCAGTTCTCTTTTCTTTTCTCCTTACCTCCGACCCCAGCACATACACTCTGGTATATGTGTGTGCACGTGTGTCCCAAACCCGGAGTCCTTGTTGCATGCTAAGTAAGCATTCTGTCACTAAGCTCTGTCCCTCCCTAGCCTCCACTTCCTTGTTAAAATTCCCTTACCCTCTGGGGGACTTTCCAAGACACTTTAAAGTTCATGATTTTAGAGTGAGTGAAAAGTTAGGAGCCAGACTTGTTAGCTCACGCCTGTAATCCCAGCACTTAGGAGACTGAGGCACAAGAGTTGGCAAAATTTGCATTCCAGGTCAGTCCAGAATGAGAACTTAAAAAAAAAAAAAAAAAAAAAAATCCTCGATAGCTCTCACTCCTCCCACACATACATTTACACCAAATGGATGATTGGATGATGGTATTTGGCTCTTCATCAGACAAAAGCAATACCCCTGGATCCAGCTGTGGTGGCTCAGAAGGATTTCTGAGAGCTTGAGGCCAGCTAGTCTACACACATAATGAACCCTGGACCTGTGAAGGATCTAGAAGAAGAAGAAGAAGAAGAAGAAGAAGAAGAAGAAGAAGAAGAAGAAGAAGAAGAAGAAGAAGAAGAAGGAGAAGAAGAAGAATCCTTGAACTTCCAGCAAGCCACAAAAGCTCAAAGTAGTGGGGCATCCACTAGTCTCCCTTTCTGGGGCTATCAATCTGGATATTCCATGGCAAGACCTATCAGCCCTTCAGAGAGCCTGAACGTGGAAGGCGGAGACTGGAGGACAAGTTCAAGGCCATCTCTAGCTACATAGCAGGTTCATTTTCACAGCCAACCTGGGATATATAAAACCTTAATGGAAATAAAAATGAAGATAAATAAAAGCTGGGAAATGTCTCAGCAAGTAAAGGCGCAAGCACAATGGTCTGGGTTCCATTTCTGGAACCCATGATGGAAGCGGAGAACCAAGTCCCGAAAGCTGTCTACTGACCCTTCCTTGGGAGGCTTCACTCACACACGAACTAACAAACAAGAAACCTATTGCCTCATCCAGCCTCCTTTTTCTATGTAGCTCTGGCTGTCCTGGAGCTTACTCTGTAGACCAGGCTAGCCTTATACTCAGAGATCCTCCAGCCTCTGCCTTCCATGCTGGGATTAAAGGCGTATGCCTGCCCCACCTGGTTTTCTTTTTATTCTTCGAGAGCTTCAAAGTTCCCTTCAGACAGCTGTTTGGTCAGCACTGGGGAACCAGGAAGGTGCATGAGCTTGTCTCCTTGGTGGGATGAAGTGAGCCAAGAAGGTGAAGAAAGAAAATCGAGGGGTGGGGCGGTGGGGGCTTCACACCTTTAATCCCAGCATCTGGAGACAGAGGCAGGCAGATTTCTTAAATCTGAGGCCAGCCTGGTCTATAGAGTGAATTCCAGGACAGCTACACAGAGAAACCCTGTCTCGAAAACAAGCAAACAAACAAGAGGGGAGAGAGAGAGAGAGAGAGAGCAAGGGATACCAGGAGGAGGAAAGTTGCAGAACAGGAGCCCCAGAAACCCCTGGTGCTTACACATCTGGATCTTCAGAGAAGGGGAACAAGGAATCTTGAGGCTCCGTTTACCCATAAAGCCTGAACCCTTAGCCCCAAGATGAATGGTGCTGCTCAGAGAAGCGCCTCATCTCTGAGGTCACTTTGGGAAGGATGCTTCCTTTTGGAAGGCCCCTCAATGGCTGAGTCACAGCTCAGGTCCTGGTGTGCCCCTCTGTGCACAGTGTGGTCCTTCAGGCCAGCTCTCTCATTGTTCTGCTGGTTGAGTGGGGCACAAGACAGGGACTCTCCATACATATATTCATGGTTATTTTTAAAAGTTAAAAAAAAAAAATTAGAAGTTCCAGGCGTAATGGTATATGCCTGTATCCCTTATCCACGAGGTAGAAGGACCATGTGAACTCAGGAGTTTTGTTTGACATTTTTTTATTTAAAAGTTTGGGTTTTTTGTTTGTTTGTTTGTTTGTTTTTTACCCATACCAACCACAATTCCCCTTTCCTCCCCTCCTCCCATTTACTGCCAGATTCTCCCCACACCTTCCCCCCATCCATTCCTCAAAGAGGATAAGGCCTCCTACAGGGAGTCAACAAAGTATTCCATAGCAAGTTGAGGCAGGACCAAGCCCCTCCCCCCCTGTATCAAGGCAAAGCAAGGTGTCCTCTATAGGGAATGGGTTCCAAAGAGGCAGTTCATGCCCTAGGGATAAGTCCTGGTCCCACTGCCAGAGGCCCCACACACTGCTCAAGCCACACAACTGTCATCCATATTCAGAGGAGCCATACTGTCTCATGCTGGTTCCCCAGCTGTCAATCCAGAATCAATGAGCTCCCAGTAGCTGTCTCTGTGGGTTTCTCCATCATGATCTTTAGAACTCAGGAGTTTAAAAAATAATAATAATAAATTAAATGAAATCCAGGCTTTCTGGTACCAGTTTGTAATCAGAATCCAGCTGCTTGGGAGGTGGAGGCAGGAAGATTGGATGTTTAAGATCGGCTCTAGTTACAGAGGAAGTTCAAGGCTCCTAGCCTGGGTAACTGAAGAGACCTACAGACTCTCAAAATGAAAAGTACAGAGAGGGCTGAGGGTGCAACTCCCTGGCAGGATGCTGAGGAGATTTTTTAATTTATTGTGTGTTGGGGGGTGTAATATGAGTGTGTACACATACAAAGGCCAAAAAGGATACATCCTGCTTTTCTCATTCTCTGCCTAATTCCCCTGAGACAAGTCTCTTGCTAATGCTGGAGACTAGCTGAAGTTACAGGCCACGTCCAGCTTTTTATCTGAGTGCTGAGATTCGAACTCAGGTCCCTCATAATAGTACAGAAAACATCCATACACTGAACCACCTCTCTGGCCACCATCTCCTTCCCTTTCTAAAAGGTGGACCAGAACAGGAAGGAAGCGCTTTATAAACTAAACAGAGCTGCAGATGCTGTGTATTAGGATGAAGCCATTTGAGTCTAATTACAGGACAACACATTAAGGATTATACAACAATGCAGGAGAAATTGCATGCATGTGTATGGACTCCCCCCACAGATGCAAAGAACTATGCTTCCATTGAAGTGGCACCTCTGTGCCCTGTTCCCTGCATCAGAAAGGTACCCCAGAACCAGCTGGGGAGGGGGATCAAGTTCCATTCTCCTAGATGAGGGCCCATGTTTAGAATTTAGGTCTGAAGAGTCAGATAGTGGATGCTTTCCACTCTGTGGATGCAGGAGCCCGCTTTCTATCTGAAGATGGAGTCATAAATTATATGAGCTGATGAAGAGATGCCAGCTGCTGTGATGGGAAGGGCATACACTCAATCATTCATTCATTCATTCATTCATTCACTCTTCCATTAGCCCCTGCTACTGGACACATGTCTTCTGCCAAATAAATAAAAATAAGGGTGGTAGCACACGCCTTTAATGCCAGCACTGGAGGCAGAGGCAGGCAGATCTCTGTGAGTTCGAGGCCAGCCTGATACAGAAAGCAAGTTCTAGGACAGCCAAAGCTACACAGAGAAACCCTGCCTCAAAAACAAAACAAAAACAAAGAAAAAGAACACAGAAAACCAGGAAGGGGGGGTTGCTGTATGAAGTATGATGAACTCATCAGTGTTTAGCGTTGGGAATCAAGAGGTTACCTTGCTAGAGGATGGCAGGGCCAGAGGCCAGGTCCCACTGGGCGGCAGAGCAGTCTTATTTTTGTCAAGGTCAGTTCATAGGTCCCAGGGCAGAAAGATTCAGAAGGGAGGGAGGAACATTAGGCCTCCCTTTGCCCCTCTAAATGCCAAAAGACTGAAGGGGCCAAGAGATGGAAGCTGGCAGGCTGGGCCAGGCAGAGGTGAGTGTGATGGGTATATGTGAGGGAGTGACGGATGAAAGCAAGTAGCCTGAGTGACAGGTGGATGGGCAGCCAGCCAGGGCTGTTCTGCCCAGTGCCAGCCAGGCCAGTGGGCTAGGTATAGGGATGTGGCTGACCTCTGGATGTGGATGAATCACTGGCAGTGCCAGGAGCCCACAGGCCTTCATCCTGTGCTCCCTAGGGACCAGCTAATTCACTTGGAGAGGGGCTGGGCAGCTAATGAAGGCAGCCGCTAACAGCCGCCCTGTCCTGCTGAATCCTACACACAGCTGACCAGTGGGCGAGGGGCTTGGTAAGGAACTAGCAGCTTGGCCATCTCATTGTCCACTCTTGGAGAAGCAGAAGGACCTTGAGAGAAAGAGAGGTCTCCCTGTGATTGACAGAGCTAGGGGAGAACAGGAAGAGACGTGCCATTCTGGGCTGCAAGGTCTTGATTGTAAGAAGAGAGCTGGGAGGGGATGTGAGGGATCCCGGTGGGAGGAGGAAGAGGAATTTTGAATACGGTATTTGGAGGACTGGGTCCTACCAAGATTAGAAAGAGAAGCCCCAAAGAAACAAATCACTTGGAAAACAAAGCCAGTGTCTATCCGGTCCCTCTCTGTACTGGATGTCGCTGATGTCATGGCATGGGTGTGGCATTCTAGAATGAGTCTTCACCGACTCGGTTCACATGCTGGGGTTTAGTGGCTGCGTGTTGTGCTGGGCTCCGCACCTGCCCCAAATCCTCCTCCAGAAAAGGAGTCAGCCCCTAAGAAGTGGGGGCTGAGAGATGGCTCAGAGGTTAAGAGCACTGACTGCTCTTCCAGAAGACCGAGACCAGCAACCACCTGGTGGCTCACAACCATCTATGATGACATCTGGTGTCCTTTTCTGTATACTATATATATAAAATAAATAAATAAATCTTAAAAAAAAAAAAAAAAGAAGAAGAAGAAGTGCACTAGAGACAGTCCCCAACTTCTGCCTACTAGGGGACCCACGCCAGGCCATCTGAAATAAAACAGTTTGCTCAACATTTAACAGTCCTCCCAAGGGAGAGCAGCCCCCAGCGTTCTGGTCCTGCTGGGAATAAACAGTCGGTGATAGGTGGCTTTTGTTTTTTGTAGTGGCTGCTATTCTGCTTTAGGGTATCTTCCACACAGTCCTCCAGATTCAGTTCCTGAGTTGAGAGCAACTGAGCAGAGTCTAAAGGACTCTGGCTGGGCGGTCCTCAGGCATGGTTGCCTCCTCCTGGGACCTGGGGAACAAAGGGGAACTGGCTTGGGAGGGCAGGTGGTAACCACGTGCTCTCCCAGCTGGGGCTGGCCCTAGTGGGAAGGGAACTCGAGCGCCCTCTGCTGATCCGGGTGTTTCTGGAGGGAGGAATCGGCAGTTTAGGGCTGAAGCAGCCATACATAGCTTTTCAGCAAGGGCTAGCTGGACGCTCCTCAGTGAGTGCCTGCCTGTGTCTGGAAAGGTGTGCCTGCCTGCCCGCCTGTGTCTGGGTCTTTGTCTGCAGATAGATGTGGGAATGCCTCTGTAATGTGCATGGTAGGCATGAGTGTACCTGCATCTGTATATGCATATCTGTGTGTTTGACCATGTATGTGTACAGTGTGTGCAATGTGTTTACTGTCTGTATGTGTCTGCACCTGTTTCTGAGTGTGCATGTGTCATATGCATGGTCTATTTAAGTACACATCTCTTTGAGCATAGGTGTCCATACCCACATCTGTCCACTTGAGTTGACCCTGGGCTGGCCATAACAAGTGGCTACAGGGCTTGCTGGGGAGGTTTTGGTGGGCGGAGATGACTTTCCATGCCATTCTCGAGTTTATTCTGGGTCTTGTGGGAAAAGGGAGGCATGGCTAAGTAGACTTTTTAAAATTTAATATTTATTTATTTTATTTTATGTGAATTGGTGTTTTGCCTGCATGTATAACTGTGTAAGGGTGTCAGATCTTGGAATTACAGACAGTTGTTAGCTGCCTTATGGATACCAGGAACCGAACTCAGGTCCTCCAGAACAGTCAGTGCTCTTAGCCGCTGAGCCATCACTCCAGCCCTGGCCAAGTAGATTTCTGTGAGTTTGAGGACAGTCTAATCTATATAGTGAGTTTCAGGACATAGTGAGACCTTGTCAAAAAAAAAAAAAGCTGGAGGAGAGATGGTTCAGTGTTAAGAGCACTGGCTGCTCTTCCAGAAGAAGCACCCACATGGCAGCTCACAAATGTATGTAACTCTAGTTCCAGGGGATCCTCTGACACCCTCACACAGGCATTCATGCAGGCAAAACACCAATACACATAAAATAAAAATAAGTAATGCCAGGCATGTGCCACTGAGATCCTCTTTCCTGTTGAGAATCCTGCCTGCCCTGCTATCCACAAACCCCTAAACCCTGAAATGCCAGGAGGTTAGTGCTGACCCCAGACATGTATACCTGAGTCCTGAAACCTTCCCTCTGATGGCCTGGGGGCTCATCCAAGGCCCAGTGCTGATGATGCCAGCTGCAAGAGCCTCTGGGTGCTGCTCATGCCATCAATGCCTCCTCTGTGGACTTGGGAGGTTGGCCTGAGAAAGGCCCTGGACCTGGGCCAGCCTGGTCCTCTCACTGGGTGGCACCAGACTGGCTTCTTCTTTGCCTAAAGCCTCAGGCTCTTCATGGTGATCTACAACTTAGAGCCCAGTGCCCTTGAAGGTCCTTCCTCAAGGAACTGAGCCCAAGGAAGGGATCTCCGCATATGCATCCATTCTAGGTCAGCAAAAATGGGCCATGTCTGCACACACCTGCATGGGGGCATCTGAGCTAGAAGAATGTCAGCTCCTGGCCCCTCCAACTGGGAGGCTCTTGAGCCTGCTCCTGTGCTGACACTCTTGCCCCTGCACACTAGCTCAGGCCCACCCAGGTCCTTCCAGCCCTGGAGCCAGGGAGTGCTCACCGATGTTCCCTAGCCCAGGAAAGGGGGGTGGTAAACAAAGGTGTCCACACCGATGACAATGTCCTGGTACCCTCTGGAGGTTATCCAAACCTCCCAACAAACTGGGAAATGGACTCCTGTCATTGCATGGTAGCTATTGCCTGGTTCAGCATCCCCAATGACTCCTACTGACTCGAGGGGAAAGTGCCCACTCAAGGCCCCTCCTCTGCCTGTCTTCCTTCTCTAGGAACACCCCTCTTTTGATTTATGTATATATTTGGGTTTTATATAGCCACAAGCTGGCCTCAAAACTATGTAGCTTGAATTCCTAACCTTCCTCTTTGCCTCTTGATACTGGGATTACAGGCATGTACCACCAAGGGCAGTCTGTGTGGTACTGGACTCCAGCTCAGCGCTGTGTGCATGCTAGGCAAGAATCCTACCAATGGATGCATCTCCTGCCTTCCTCTTTCTCCTGCCTTAATTCCCCTTAGATCCTGGCCTTTGCCCAGCTTTCCCCCAGCCCTGGGCTCCCTTCTGCCCTCTAAACCTATGGTACTATGATCTGCCAGGATTCCTGCTCTTCCCAGTGGGGTGTCATCCCTGCTGCTTCCCCACAAAGTTCAGCTCTGGATTCTTAGCATTAAGGACCAAAGCCCGAAGCTCCGGAGTCCCGAATGCTGCTGCAGATCTTGATCCAGGCTGTTTCTCTCTCTCTGGAGCAGGTGCTGGCTCAGAGCTTCAGGATCCAAGGGAACAGGCAGTGGTAATGGGGGGCTCGTAGGGAGCTGCCAGCCCCTCCTGGCACCAGCAGCTCCTAGCTCCAAGGTGCTTTGCCAAGCCAGCACATGTGACAGCAGGAATGCGCAGGCTTGTGTACATGCACTGGAGCACATGCTCATGTTATACTCAGCCTGTCTGCTCTGCCCTCCAACCCACATGGCAGTAGTGGCTGTGGGCATGAGACAGATCTTTACCCATGAGGCATGTCATCAAGACAGGTAAACCCCAAGGGCCAGTGAACACTGGTACAGAGCAGAGTTCCAAGACGGTCCCTTCCAGGGCTATCCATGTGCAGCTAGCGAAAAGCAGTGGTTTTTTTTTGTTGTTTTTTTTTTTTTAGTACTTTTAAAATTTTCTTTTTTTATATATTTATTTTTATTTTATGTGAATTGGTGTTTTGTCTGCATGTATATCTGTGTAAGGGTGTCAGATCTTGGAATTACAGACAGTTGTTAGCTGCCATGTGGATGCTGGGAATCGAACTCAGGTCCTCCGGAAGAACAGTCAGTGCTCTTCACCACTGAGCCAGCCCCTGCAGTGTGGTTCTATTCCTTATTTCCACTGACCTTTGGCCTTCCTTTGCCTGTTTCTTGGTTTGCATATATGTACAGTTTTTTTTTATTGTTTGTTTATTGGTGTTTTGCACACATTTATGTCTGTGTGAGGGTGTCAGAAGGTCTGGAACTAGTTACAGACAGGTGTGAGCTGCCACATGAGTGCTGGAAGCTGAGCCTTGGGGCCTCTGAAAGAGCAGACAGTGCCCCCAACTACAGAAACATCTCTCCAGCCTCTCCTTTGCTTGTTTATCTATGTCCTCACCAATGGGTCACACTGGAGCCTTACTGATGAGTCAAGGCCCTGACAAAAAGACTTCCGGGCCTTTCTTCTGGGGACCTTTATCTTCCTCTTCCTGTCCAAGCATGGTCCATTTTTCTTCTCCTAAGCTTCTTAATCACCCTGTGCTCCACCAGGCAGAGGCCCTTCCCTCCTCCTTGTGGCTGCTCTCAGGACTGAGTACTTGGGACAAGTACCACTTCAGCCACAGAACCCCACCACCAATCACCCAGCCCCGGGCTTCTAGCACTCTGCTCTGGCCAGATTTATGCACTGGGCAAGAGTAGAGGCCAGAGCCGGAGGGCCAGGAGAGGCACAGTCAAGCTCTGGAAGGCCTCTTGAGCTGGCAAAGGCCTCAGCCAAGCCATTCCTCTGTCCCTCTCCCACCCCTTCACTCATTATCAATTTAGGGAGGGTTTGTGTACAAACAAGAGCTGGCCTCTTTTGTCAACCTTTCCATCCTCCTTACCCCTCCCATGTTTCCCAACCGCCTCCTCCAATGCCCCTTCCAAGGTGATTTAGAAGCTAGAGCCTTGGGGAGGGGAGGCAGCCTGTGGTGTTGCTGATCTTAAATTCTCCAATTTGGTGATATTAATCCATGTGGGACACCATAAAAAGCAGATAGGGCTATGAACCAAAGACAAGTTACAAGGTGGGCATAGGCAAGAGGCAGGCCTCACTCAGCCTGAAGTCTGTTTGCAGAGCATGTTTACAGAGCCAGTCTGCTGCTCTGTATCAGTTGTGCTGTCAAAGACTTCCCGACATTGTTGTAAGGGGACAGGTGGAGATCTATTCTCTAGACCCTTGCCTTGCAAAGGCTTCAACAAAAGCAATTCTGCCTGCTCGGGGTTAGGACAGGGCTAGATGGCAGGGACCCAGTTGTCAACACCTAGGTGCTGGGGCTGGATAAACAGGAGTCAGCAGTAGATACAGAGACACACACCTTTTATCCCAGCACTCGGGAGGCAGATCTCTAAGTTAAGAGGCCAGCCTGGTCTAAGGAGAGCTAGATTCAGGGCAGCCAAGGCTATATAGAGAAACCTTGTTGAATAAATAAATAATAAAAGAACGAAGTTGACAGTAATTGATCTCATTTTGTAGATGAGAAAACTGTGGCTCCAATTCAGTGAGATCACCTCTGCTCCGTCTCAGAAGGAACCAAGAAAAGCCTGCCAGTGCTGTGTTGCAGAGGAGTTAGGGGTGGAGGTTTGGCGACCCTAGGAGCCACCACGGTGGGTGGGCCCTGCCATGAGCTGGGGATCCCTATGTCAGTGAGGGGCTCACTGTCAGGGATACCCCAGAGTCTCGGGCAAAAGGTACCTGCGACTCCCATGAAAGGCACAGGATACACCTCAAAGCCAGCCAGGAGTTTGCAGGATCTGAAAGCTGTGGATTAGGGGAAACCCCGAAGCATAGGCAGCGCCACTGGGAGGACGAGGAAGGAAAGGTGGAGCTGGAGCTGGAGCTCTGCCCAGGTCCCGTGCTCCTCCGTGCCCATCTCAAGCCAAAGCCCGCCTCCCAAAGCGCTTTGTCCCGACCCTCCAGAGCCACTCGGGCAGATGCGACTGAGTGTGCAAGCCCACGAGCAGGCCGCCTGACGGCGAGGCCACGAGGGCCCCCTAGCGGGCCCTGCACACGCGTGCACACGGCCTGGTTCGCGCGGGCGGAAGTCGTAGGGCCGGAGACCCACGGCGGCCACTGGGCCAGCGGGAACAAAGGACGCGGCGGGCAGGAGGGGCTGGCCGAGCGGTGATTGGCAGCCGGTAGGGAGTCCGGGCCGAGCCACGATTGGCTGTGGCCTCGGCACTAGCCCCGCCCCTCAGGCCAAAATCTGAGCCCCCAGCAATGCTCCCTCCCCCCGCAGAGCCCCTGTGCGGACCTGCTGGGCAGGCTGCCATCTGCACCCGCGAGGTCGCCTGCCGCCTGCCTCCCTGCGGAGCCTGGAGAGCATTGCACCGAGCTCCCCCGCCCTCCGCCCGGCCTGCACCAGGGGGGTGCAGCGGCCGGCACACCGCCTCCTGGGGAGGCTCGACGGCCACTTTAGTGCCAGGGTGCACGTGTGGAAAGGGGTCGGATCCCAGGGTGGTGGCTGGATTGGGAAAAGGGCCAGAGAGCAGGGATCACGTAAGGAGTGAGGGTCGGTCACGGGGAGGACGGCGAAGTGGAGGAGACCACAGTCTGGAAATCAGGCCAGGGAAATCTCACTGGACGGCCAAAGCCCCGCAGCTCGGAGAATAGTGCTGGGCATCTACCCTAGAAACCCTGCGAGGTTTGAAGCATGAAGGGGGCTCATGACTAGCCAGGCCACATCATGGTGGTTAAAAACGTGCACAGGGGCCTTTCTCATCAAGGTTTCCCTTCCCCATATGCTTAAGAGGTGAGAGGGTGGGGCTCGGGGCCGGGCCACCAATCACAGCCTCTGCTCCACTTTGAATCTGGCTTGGCGGGCGCGGGCTGCGGGCCGCCAGGTGTGCTGGGGTTCTCTTTGTTCCCACTTTGTTTGCTCGGGCACGTCCTACTCTACCCCCACCCTTTCAAGAGTCTCGCCCCGCGGGTTTGCCTGTCTCCCGGTACTTCTTCCCACCCCACCCGCCCCTAGGGAACTACAGCTGGATTCGGGTCGGGGTTCCTTGCGGGGCTGGTGACTGAACCAGGCTTCTAGAACCCAGCCTTGCCCAGGGATCATAATCCTGGAGAAAGGTAGTTAGTTCCTCCGCAGCCGGCCACCCAGGGTGACTCAGGAGTGGAGGTCGGTATGGGAAGTACTTTGTCCCAAAATCTTTCAAGAAGGCTGTGAGATTGCCCAGGACTCACTCACATAGTGAAATTAGACAACCAACTCTCAAAAATTGTCCTCTGAACTCCACAAGTCTCTGGTTTGTGCATGTGTGTAAATGTTTGTAAAAGAAACTTTTCAACCCCAAGAGCAGGCTACCCTACACATGAGATGTGTGTGCCCATGTGACCCCACACAAGCCTCTTGGGGATATGTGGTTCCTCAACTGTGAGAATGAGATAATATAAGCTGCTTTGAAATTTAGTGGGATCCTAAGAAGGAAGCTCTGTTAAAGGAAAGCCTTTATGCGTTGTTCAAGTATGAAGGATGTTATCAGAGCCCAGAGCCCAGCAGCCACCCAGTGTGGGCCTCAGCCTGATCCATCCTAGAGGGAGCGGGTGCCAGGTCTTATCAGAGAGGCCAGTAAGTATTCAGCCAAGTATCATGAAGCCCTGAGCCACTCAACCCCAACAGAAGGAAGCCAGAGTTTGGGTTCCTGTTCTTACACTATTCCCAAGCTGTCTAGGTTAGGCGGGGCAGAGGAAATGGGGGTTACTTTAGCCTTGGTGGTGTTTGGCTTCTCTTCCAAGTAATCTGAGGGCAGCCTGGAGGCTGCATGCTTCATACCCTTACCCCACACCCAGCCCTCTTCTTTCCTCCTACTCCAAGCTCTGGCAGAAACACCTCCCTATGCTTCTCAAATCTGTCGTCTCTCAGGTACCACCATGATTGCTGTTGAACCATGTCATGAGCTGCCCTGTCTTCTACCACTGCTTGGCCAACCTTGTAGCCAGGGTGAAGTGAAAATTAGATCTTGTCCCTTCTCTACTAAAATGGTCTAGAGGTGTGTCTGGAGTGCACTCCTGTGGTCCCAGAACCTGGGAGGTAGACGCAGGAGGAGTTAGGGACCATATCCAAGTCAGCACAGACTACAGAAGTCTATTTCAAAAGCTAAAAATGAAGACCACGAATCGTCCATCCCTTCAATCTATAGGTGTATGCTTCCTTCAGTCTCTTAGCCATCTAACCCCCTCCGGTCCCCTCTTCTACCTTCCTTCTGTGTCCCAGTGCCTGTCACAAAATTTGGGCTTAGTGCATATTTAGAAATAGTCTGGTGGAGTCAGGTTTTTGACAGGAGGCTGGGTTGAACGGATTTTCCAGTGCTCATCCGCCCTCTGGTGGTCATCAGGAGCATTCCAGGCCTTAGCAATCGAGAATAAAATGGCAGAAGATAGCCTCAGAGCTAGGGAAGGTCGGAGGCTACCCATTGCCAACAGGCTGCAGCTCAGGAGGAGGATCCAGAGCTGTGGCTTTACAGGAACTTGGAGCAGCAGGGTTTTTCAGCTCCATCTCATAGAGATCCCTTTTACGGTGTGTGTGTGCGCGTGTGCACACACTCATGCCCATATGTGCTTGTTAGTGTGAACTGTTCCCCATGCTCGGGAGGCCAAGTGTTCAACTGTCTGCATGGAACAGATGGCGGCAGCAGATTCTGCCTTCAGAAGATGTTCATGTGGGTGGGGCTGTGTGTGATCAGGCCTGCATTCGTGTGTCTGTCCCTAGCCTGTGAGACTGTTACCAGGAGCCTGGGTCTAAGAATGTGGAGGCTCAGTCTGCCAGTAAGCCAAATGCAGGCTGCAAACCTGTCACTGGAATAGACCCAATTGTCATTGGTTCTAGGTGTCTGGGGTCTAGAAGGACCCACACATAAGTCCCAAATCTTCTTGCACACATCCTACTAACGCTGGAGGGAGGCTGGCTTTCCTCACAGAATGTAATTACTGTGTTGGTATGACCAGCTGGGCTCACTGTTTACCTTCGGGATGTGCTCCCAGGGTAAGGAGTTCAACTCATATGTCCTTAGTTATGAGTCTAGACACCTGCCCGGTCTCCTGGTGATTGTGTCTGTTGTGTGCCAGTGACCGATCGATCGTAGGCTTCCATGAAAGCAAGGAAGGATGAGCCAGGTTCTGGGAGCAGTGTGATTCAGATGAGAAGTTCAACTGCTTTTCCTCCATTACTTCACTTGCTAGACAGAGCACACACCTGGAGGTGGTGGGTGTGGTAGGGCATGCCTGTAATCCCAGTACTTGGGAGGCTGTGCCAGGAGGGTCTTAAGTCCCAGGCCCTTGAGCTACAAAGTGAATTCTAGGCCAGGTCAGCCCAGGCTACTGCATGAAATACTATTTTAAAAAAAGAAAAGAAAGCCTAGTGGTGCAGGCCAGTAATCCTAGCTACTTGGGAGTCTGAGGCAGGCCTACCTGGACTATAGAGACCCTGTCTCAAAAGGAGGGAAGGGTGTCAGGGATGGTACACACCTTTAATCCCAGCACTCAGAAGCCAAAAGCAGGTGGATCTCTGTGAGTTTAAGGCCAACCTGGTCTACATAGTGAATTCCAAGACAGCCAGGACGACATGGAGAAACCTTGTCTCAAGAAAAAAAGGTCTGGAGATATAGTGCAGCAGTAGTGTGCTTGCCTATGTGTGAAGCTCTGGTTCAGATTCTGTTATTACATCATTTCATATATATGTATGTATATGAAACAGGAAATAAAGATGAAGGATGGGGGCTGGAGAGATGGCTCAGAGGTTAAGAGCACTGACTGTTCTGGAGGACCTGAGTTCAATTCCCAGCATCCACATGGCAGCTAACAACTGTCTGTAATTCCAAGATCTGACACCCTTACACAGTTATACATGCAGGCAAAACACCAATTCACATAAAATAAAATAAAATTTTTTTTTAAAAGATGAAGGATGAAAACCTTAGGTTGAGTGTGGCTGTTCTGAAGAGGTTAGCTTCTCACTGGGTGCGTGCGGTCCTGTGCTTACCATTCCTATATCTGTGTCCTGTGACCATGGCTGCATATAAGACCGATCCCTGCTGCATCTTTAGGGACTGGCAGCAGCTAGTCTAAGAATAATGTCCATCTCCTGAGCTACCTCCTGTGTATGCAGGCACTGAAGACACAGACTTGATTTCCTAATATCAAAATTGAGACATCTGCTCTCAGTAAGCTCATGTGCTCAGGGGAGTGAGGGACCCGAAGTTAGAAGCAAATCCTCTCCAGCCGTGGCATATTTGGCCACCTGGGGGAGCCCTCTGTCCCCTTCAGTCAGAGGAGGGGGTGTGTGGAAACAGGAATCCATCTGTTGTCAGCCCCCACCCTTAGGACACAGAATCTAAACAGAGAGACCTAGGGCAGACTGGGGCTGGGGAAGGTGACTTTCTTAGGAACTGTGGCATCAGGAAGAGAACACACACACACACACACACACATATGAAGCACCTCAAAATGTGTCCACCCATTGTTCAGGGAGAGCTGAGAGTGGGTCCCCCAGATCCCTGAAGCCCCGTGAGACTCTGACCTCCTAGTACTGCCATAAGGTGGGTGGATGAACCACTAGATCCTGTACCCGAAGAAAACCGTCCTGGGTAGAGATCTGAGGATACATGAAGGTCTGGGTTTGAATCCTTAGCAAAACATCAATCCGGGCATGGTAGAACAGGCCTACATCTCAGCATTTAGGAGGTGGTGTCAAGAAAATCAGAAGTTTAAGGGCATTTTCAGCTGAGTATGAGGTCACTTTGGAATAAGTGAGACCTTGTCTCACAAAACAAAACAAGGGCTGGAGAGATGGTTCAGTGGTTAAGAGCACTGGCTGCTCTTCCAGAGGACTCGGGCTCAAATCCCAGCAACCACAGGGCAGCTTAAAAACTGTCTGTAACTCCAGTTCCAGGGGATCTGACACCCTCATGGAGACATATATGAGGCAAAGCACCGGTGCACATAAAAATGATAAATAAAACAAAGACCCAGGTAGAGGAGGAAGGCTGAAGCTGTGGTAGAGGGCTTGCCTAGGTGTACAAGGTCCTGAGTTCTAGCCCCTAACACCACTGAAAGGAAAGAAAGCAAGCAAGGAAGGAAGGAAGAAAAAAGACCCATTGTCCCAAGAATGGAGAGCAAGAAGTAGAGATTGCAGCTGGCTATCCCCTTCACTGGGGTAGCTATTAGGAAAGGTGCTGAGACAAGTGGGTGGCACCTTGTATTATTCAGAAGAGGGATCTGGATGGCTGCAGACTAACAACAGGCAGCAGGCAGCCTGGGGGGTTGGAGTCGGCTACCTGAGTGGAGATGGTAGAGGGCAGGAGCCAAGCCCAACAGCCCAGCCCTGCTGGGAGGGCTCTGTAACAAACTGCCTTGTCCTCTGGGGGTTCTGACAGCTGCCTGGGAGCATAAGCTCAGAGTGATAGCCTGTGGGGGGGACCTCCTTGGTGGTTCAGGGATGTAGTGTCTTGAGTTCCTTCTAACAGGCAGAGGAGCTCTGAGTCCCTGCTTCTTCCTATCTGCCATGGAGCCTGATCCCCACCTGCAAGATCTCTACTGAGGGTCCTCTGCATAGGAGCACTGAAGTCATCTCTTCCTCCATCAGCTTGGTAAGGAGCTAGGTCTGTAAGCACAGAACAAAGGTGGTGTTGCTGGCTGGCACTTGGGAGCCCCTTGCCTGGCCCAGTTTGCCATCTGCTTCCCTGGCTGCTCCACAGTAAACCCCAGGGGAGCCCCTTGCGCCTCCTCTCAGAGCCCCGCCCCCCACTCCCACCCCATCTTCCTACTAACCCTTTAGGAAGCAGTGAGCTGAAAGAGAAAACATCTGGGGCTCCCCAGGGCCTTAGTGGCCCAGCTGCTTGCCTGTCTGACATAGTGCTGGTGTCACCCTGCCTAGCATCTTTGTCAAATGCTAAGCTTGGTCCCTACTACTCCAGAGTATTTCCTGGGGGTGGGGGGGAGCCCTATATAGACCTTTAACTATCCTGCCTGAATCTGATGCTCTCATTAGAGAAAGTACAGCCAGCTCCCTACCCACAGAGTCAGCTACACCCCAGACTGAAAGCATTTCTCTTAGGTTCTGGGAGACTGCCAGGATGACACGGAACCCATGTGAATTTCAGTGAGCAGTGGCCTCACTGAGAGTAGACCCGTTCCCTGAAGGTCAATGCCACTATGCCTCTCCAGGTGCCCAGTTCACTACTGTCTGAGTACGCTCAGGTATCAGGTCATTGGTCACTTGTCTAGGCATCTGGGTGTGGCAGAAGGAACCCACACTGATTTACATATGAGGCCACATTTGCATTTCACACCCAGGCTCTCAGTTTGAGCCCAGCCCAGCTCAGATAGCAAGCTCTTTCAGATTGGGAAAAGTTACAAACCCATCAGCACAGTGAATTGCCTGAGATCACCCAGACACCTAGGACCGGAGCCCAACCTCAACCTTGGCCTTGGGGGTCCCTGTGGGACCCTTTCAGAACCCAGGTGGCCTGCCTCTTGGGAGTGTGGGTGTTGTGGAGTTGGAAAGAATCCTGTAGTCCTCTGAACCCATATGGTTCCCTGAGAAGGTTGAAGCTGGAGAGGACAGTTTCTAAGACAGCAGAGGGACGGGGTCTCCAGAGCTAGGGACCGACTGAGGATGAAATAGAAGCCTATAATCGGGTGTGGGCTCCGTTTTAGGGAGCATAAGTGAGTGGTGTCCTCCCAGAACCAGCTACCCTCTCCCAGGGCAGACAGGAAAGCTGTCCTGGGGAAGGGGGGGACTCTCTTCAAAGCCCTCTTCTCCACTGCTGTTTCTGCTGTCACAGTGCGCTTACCATGGCAGTCAGTGAGGTTCTGCTCTCCCCAGTCTCCACCTCCACAGCCTGGGACACTGTCCCCCAGGACCCTGCCCAAGGCTCCCACTTATACCAGGCCTGGATTGAGGTTTGCTGGTTTTCCAGGGAACAGCTTCTCTGGCCAGAGGTCTCAGGCTCCTCCCAGGAAGACTTTGTCCTCCTGTCCTTGACCTACAAATTCAAGCCATCCTGTGGGTCTCCAGTCTGTTCAAGAAAGCTTTAGGGTCTGAACTATGAGCTCTACACAGAAGTGAGACATGAACTGAGCTGCAAACTGCAGCCGTAACAACAGTCCCAGGCTGTCTGTGATGTTCACTGATCACTGGTGGGGCTTGGTCCTCTCCTCCTAGCTTTCAAGAGTCAATCAACAAACAGTAACCTGGAGCCATGTGTTCCCAGCTACACCAAATCTGTGCAACCAGATGGGAGGGAAACACTGCTCCCAAAGGCCTGGAACCCTAAGGGGCCTCTAAGGTCTGGTACCTAGTGATTATCCAATTATGGGTCCCAGTTTCATAGTTTGGGAGTGGAGAAAAACCCTTAAGCTAGGTCTTGCATGCTGGGGAGGTTAAGCAAGAGCACACTCTGGCATTCTTTGCCTTCAACTAGAATCACAGCCCCTTTAAAGGGTCCACCCAGAAAAGCCTGGGGCTGCCCATACCTCAGTCCAGGACTTCTGAAATGGCCAGATAGCATGAACCCTTCTAAGAGGGCCCTGGGTTGAGAATGAAAGTTCACAGAGTATGCTGCTGAATACCTATAATTCCGCACCTAGGAGAAAGGCAGAAGTATCAGGGTTTTAAGGGCATCCTCCACTAGATAACAAGCAAGTTGGAGGTCAATTTGGGCTATATAAAAGTCTGCCTCAAAAAAAGGGATGGTGGTGGTGGTGAGGTGTAGTGATATACGGCTTATATCCTAGCAATCAGTAGGCAAGGCAAGCTGATCACTGAGTTCAAGGCCAGCTTGGTCTACATAGTAAGTCACAGGCCAGCCAGAGCCACATAATGGAGAAGGGCTGGAGAGGAGGCTCAGAAGTCACGAGCACTTACTGCTCTTGCAGAAGACTGAGGCTCAGTTCCTTGTTCCTACACAGGTGATTCAGAACTACCTAGAACTCCAGTTCCAGCTTCCTATGCCCTCTGACCTTTGAGGGCACCTGTACACACATGGTACACATAAACTCATAAAAATACATATACATGGTGCTGGAGAGACGGCTCGGCTCAGTAGTTAAGAGCATTGACCGATCTCCCAGATGACTCTGGTTCAATTCCCAGCACCCACATGGCAGCTCACAGCTGTAACTCCAGTTCCAGTGGATGTGACTTCCTCACACAGACATTTATGCAGACCACACACCAATGCGCGTGAAATAAAATTTAAAAATACACATAAAAATAATAAATCTTAACTAAGAGACTGTCAGTTAAGGATGCAGCTGTGCTTATGGCCAAGACAACCACAATGCAGTACTGAGAATGAGGCCTCAAGGGACAGGCTGTGGGGAGCGCAGCACAGGGTTCCCATTTCACTTCTGTGTCTCTCAGGACACAACTGACAATCCTGCCTGTTTCGATCTTGAAGCTCGTCCCTTGCTCAGAAGATTGCCTCTCCTGACAACTGGTGGAAGGATGAAGGGTCTCAGAAAGCATCACAGCTGGGTTGATGGAGAAGCTGGTGGTGATTAGCCCAGAGGCTAACATTCGGTACCACTTCATCTCCATGAAATGCATGTGCCTGGGCTTGTGAGTGTCCAGCTCCTATCTATCCCCTTCTCCAAGAGTCCTCAGAAACTTTTCTAATCTGGAGAGGTGATGGGATGGTTCAGTAAAGGTACTTGCTGCCCAGCTGTTTGTTCTTGGGCCCCCACAGGGAAAGGAGAAGATTTGTGCTTATATACAGAGACACAAAACCTTTTTTTAGACAAAGTCTCACTACATAACTGGCTGGCTAGGAACTTGTGTAGATTGGGGCTGCTCTTGAACCCATGGAAATCTACTTGCTCTCTAATATGTTGATTTAAAGGCTCATGTCATCTCTTTCTTTTAAAAGAAATAATATTTGGAGGACTGGAGAAATAGATTAATGGTTAAGAACACTTGGTTTTGCAGAGGAGGATCCAGGTTTCATTCCCAGTACTGATGTGGGTATCCATTCCACCTATCACCTTGAAGTACCAGCCCCAAGAGTGTGTACTCTTGGCTAGCTTAAGAGCTGGGGAGCAAGTATGCTTTCTGTCCTGACCTCTTAGATGATGACAATCATGTCAGGTAGCATGAACAGTATTGAACCAGTTCTCAGCCTTCCAGGGACCCTGGACTGAATTTGTCTTATCTTGTATCAATGAGTTTGTTTTCCCATAAAAATCCCTTAATTTAATTCTTTTCTCAGTCACCTGTGGGTTTCTCTTTTACAGTACCCATACAGTGGTTTAAAACCATCCAGTTTGAGGGGATCTGGTGCCCTCCTCTGATTCCTGGAGCATAGAGAATGCACACAGTGCACAAACATAACTGTAGGCACAACTTTCATGCACATAAAAATTGGGCTGGAGAGATGGCTCAGAGGTTAAGAGCACTGGCTGTTCTTCCAGAGGACCAGGTTCAATTCCCAGCAATTACATAGTGGCTCACAACCATCTATAATGAGATCTGCTTTCAGTGCCCTCTTCTGGCATGCAGGATAAGTAAATAAACCTTAAAAGGTTTAAATATTAAAATAAAATTTAGTTAGAGCACAGTGGCATATGTCTTTAATCCCAGCATTAAAAAGGCAGAAAGGCAGAGGCAACCTGACCTCTGTGAGTTCCAGGACATCCAGGTCTACATAGTAAGACCTTATTATCTCAAAATGTAAAGAAGAGAAATTGTGAGATTGCAGTCTGTCCACTGGTACACTGTGCCTGTGCACTGGGCAAAGTTGGCTGCTGAAATCTTATTAGAATAATAGGATATTTTTCTTCAACTCCTTAAATTCAGTGTGCATGAAAAAAGGAAATGGAGGAAATGACTGCTCCTAAGAGGTTAAGGTTTTTATTATAGATATAAGGGAAAAAGCACAGGCAGAGGCAGAGATATCTAGACAAGAACATGGTGGGCATGTGAGTGAGGACTATTAGACTCTGTGTGTGTGTGTGTGTGTGTGTGTGTGTGTGTGTGTGTGTGTGTGTGTGGTGATGACACCAGAAGCCTAGAGGCCAGGGGAACAGGAACCAAGAGCAGTGATCAAGATATTAAAAGGACTGGTAGCAAAAAATGGTTTTAAAGAGATTTCATAAGGAAGAGAAGCAGGGGAAGTGGCTCCTCAGCCCAGTCTCTGTGCCGGAAAGTTGGGGGTGATTCGCCAGCCAGAAGGACTCTAGCAGGTACTGAGATGCTAGGAGAATCTGGAGGCCAGGTCCACTTTCATATGTAAAATAGGCACATTTTATACGTAAAATATCTCAGTTTGAGATCTAACACAGTGCCTCACAAAGGTGGGCATCCCAAACTGCTGGTCTTGGCCATTCTCACAAGGTCTGGATGAAACTAGCTGGGCTACGACCAAGGAAAGCTCAGGCAGTAGGTGATTTTTCAGTGTCAAGGAGTAGGAACAGTGTCTGGGGAAAGCAGAATGGATGGGAATCCCTGGGGTGTTGGTAGAGAGAGCCAATCAGAGCCTGGCTTAGGTAGCAGTCTGGCAGGATGGAGGGCAAGAGCTTCCTGAATTTGGATCATATTTCTTCTGCAGTTTCAGATGATACTCCCTGAGATCACACCAGGTGGAAATGCTCAGGAGCTAAAAAGCATCTTAGGGGGAGGATACAGCTTAGTGCCAGAGTACATGATGGTCGAGCTTGTGCCAAAACAGCCCCCTTCCCCCTCGTCATACCCTGACCCCCAACAAAAGAACTAAAATACCAGGCTGGAGATGTAGTCCAGCTGGTAAAGTGCTGGCTTACCTACCATGCAACAATCTATGGCATCACACGATTAATATCACATGGTGACAAACACCCCAAACACCTGTAATCTCAGTACCTGACAAGACACAGGGGGACCATAAGTTCAAACTCACCCTCAACTATGTAGTGAATATAAGAGGCTAGGACATGACAGGTACATGACCCAGGTCTCAAATAAATGGATTTTGTTTTGTTTGTTTTCAAGACAAGGTTTCTCTCTATAGCCCTGGGTGTCCTCAGACTCACAGAAATCCTCCAGCCTCTGCTTCCCCAGTGCTAAGATTAGAGGTGTGTCCCACCATCTCTAGATGCCAGGTGTAGCTGAGCAAGACTTTAGTCCCAGCACTGGAGATGGAGGGTGGGGTAGGTGGATCTTTGTGAGTTCCAGACAAGGAAAAAAATCCCTCAGTAACTTGTGAAATTGAACACTGCTGAAATGCTATATCGACTAGTGAGAGAGACACTGGCCTTGGGCAGTCGGTGGGGGAGGGCACAGTAAATACCAGATAGAGGAAGAGAGAGGCGGGGCTGGTTAGTACTGGGCTCTGGGCTGCCTGGAGGCCACTCTCCTAGAACCCAGAGCAGGCACAGGGCCCTACAGTGGCCATTCCCTTCCTGTGGGATGACGGTCCTGCCAGCCTTGGACTCTGTGTGAAGCAGTGAGGACTGGAGCTGCAGCTGACGGGAACAACCCCCAACTTCCTATCCCAGGCTACCTGACTAGAGCCGAGTTGTACCCTCAGTGGTCAAAAATAGATAGCTTCCATGGCTCTTGAAAGGGAGGGTTTCTGTACTAGGCCTAGTGCTGTAGGGCTGAAAGGGCAAAAGCCCATTCCTGGTCCTTTTCCTCTGTAAGACCTGAGGTGTGTGACTGACCTGCAGCCTCAGGAACACTCCCCCCAATACAGGGAGAAGTTGGGGGCATAGCCAAGCACTGACCACTTCCTCCTGGGGCCACCTGTGAAGACGCTAAGAAACAGAAAGAAAGGCTGGGCCTTTATCTGCAGATAGGGATGAGGGCCTGATGGGCAGGGCCACTGTTTGTGCGAGCCAAGGTCATTACAACCATCCAGGGTATGTGCTGTAGGCCCCTGGGTGCAGCCCCGGCTCGCACAGGCACCACAAAAGGAAATGTTTGTGTCCCTGGCCAGCAGCCTCTGGGCAGTGGGTTGACTACTCCCTCTCCCTCCTTCCGGCCTAAGGAGGCTGGGTCTGGGAGGAGCCACCCAGACGCCCTCCCGCCCGGGTAGGGAGGTCAGCCAGCCTCAGGAAGGCCAGTAGGCAAGAGCAGAAGGCCTGTGGCGGCCCTCCAATGGCTTCATCTGTAGAGTCACCCTCTGAAAGCCTCCCCCCCCCCCCCCCCCCCCCCCCCCCCCCCCCCGCCGGCTCACATTCATGGCAAATTGCTTGGAAATAAGCTGCCGGCTTGAAGGGCCGGGGACCCTCAAGCTGCCACCCTTGGTCAGAAGTTGCCAAAGCAGTTATCAGAAGGGTGACATGGAAGACTTTTCTGAGAAAATCCCTCATCCAGACACATGCAGTGTCTAAGGGCAGAGGCCAGAGCAATGTTTAATTTCTCAGGGTTGTCATTGATGTACCCCAGTCTACAGCTTAGGGAAATATTTCATAAGCTGCCTTGTGGTGGGTGAGGCCAGTGTCCCTCAGGCTGCCTTCCTTCCGGGAGCTTTCCATTAAATTATTTACACACACACACACACACTCTCTCTCAAAACAAGGCCACAGAACCCTCAGGAAGTCTGCAGGCACAAGGCGGCATTCATGTTTCAGTAAACAGTCTCACTGCGGGACCCTTTCTTCCTTACACGTGGAAGTCAGAAGCAGGCATGGTGGCTGGCACCTTCTAGGTCTCTGAGGTTTATTTCTAGGGTCCAGGGAAACTCCTGCCAGGGATTTCCTGGGCCTCTCTACCCCAGCCAGCAGCTGGGGGACCTGAGATGGCTACACTGCTGGAGGGGGTCCACAGAGGGTAACATAACCCAGGTTTTTAAGGAAAGCATGAAGCCTAATTTTGTGACTCAAGGCAAGGAGAGAGACGTGAGACCATCTAACCTACTTCCCATTGGCTTTTAACTTTTTTTTTAATATTTATTTTTACTTTATGTGAATTGGTGTTTTGCCTGCATGTACAACTGTGTAAGGGTGTCTGTCTTGGAATTACAGTATTCCATGTGTGTGGAATATACATGGAATATATCTGACATGTATGTGGATGCTGGGAACTGAACTCGGGTCCTCTGGAAGAACAGTCAGTGCTCTCAACCACTGACCCATCTCTCCAGCCCAGCCTTTTAATTTTTTGAAATACTACGTACTCTTGGCTGTCCAGAAACTTGCTCTGTAGACCAGGCTGGCCTCAAACTCACAGAGATCCACTTGTCTCTGTTCCCTAGTGCTGAGATTAAAGGTGTGAGTAACCACAACCCACCTTCCCATTGGACTTTTTAAATCAAAGGCCTCAAGCTTGGCTTTCTGGGACCCCAGTCTATGTCCCCATTCGTAAGTTAAAATAGTGGCAAAATCTACCTGATGCCATGCTTGAGTGACATGGGGACCATGGCCAGATGAAAGGTTGCTAGCCTGACCATACTCACCTCCCAGAGCTGCCCAGATGGGCTCAGTAGGTCACTCCCATCCTGATGGATAGCTGTAGAAACTTCCTTGTACTCTCAGCTCATGAGGACTGCCAACTGGTGCCCTGGGAGCCTGGTCAATTTTTCTACCCCACAAGGTAAGCTGTGGAGTGTGCCAGATGTGGGGCAACTGTGAGAAACCTGGAGGGCCAGTCTGAGTTCCACTAGGTCACTCCCTTTATCGGAAAGGGACATGCCAAACATTCATGTTCCACCCCTCCCTATACATAGCTTCTGCTGGTCTGGAACTAGCTCTGTAGACCAGGCTGGCCTCAAAAGATCTACCTGCCTCTGTGTGCCCCACCCCGCTGTGCAAAGATTAAAGGGGCACACCCAGCCTACCCCTCCATGTTTTAATTCAGGATGTCAAAGGCTAGAACAGACACAGAAACCTGTAATCTCAGCTAAGGTTCCGAGGCAGGTGATCAATCACTTTAGCCTGTGTGGGAAACAGTGAAATCCCCTCAGGACAGACCATGGGGCATGTTATCTCAGGTGAACTGGCTTACACCTGAGACCTCAGCACTAGGGCAGGAGAATTGTTAGAGTTCAAGGCCAGCTATGTTGTATGTTCCCAAACAGTCTAGGCTAGAGGTTGAATTAAAAAGGGATAAAAACAAAACAAAGCACTTTGGTAAGAGAAAAGGATCCTTCAATAAGGTGAGATGGAGAAGGAAGGAAGGAAGGGAGGAAGGGAGGGAGGGAGGAAGGAAGGAAGGGAGGGAGGGAGGGAGGGAGGGAGGAAGGAAGGAGGGAAGGAAGGAAGGCAAGCCCTGAGAGACAGCCTGGTTGGGTAACTTACATCCATTCATACCTAACATTGTAAATTTAATCTCTTCACCACACCAGACAGATGGAGAACAAACACCTGCAAATGCTGGTGAATTCTACATGGGCACAATAAATAAAATGTAATTAAAAAAAAAAAAAAAAGGAACAAAGGGGAACCAGAGATAGAGAGGCTCAGCAGCTTAGGCTACGTGTTACTTGTACACAGGAACCAGATTTGGATATCCAGCAGCCACTTGCTGACCCACAAACATCTGTAACTACATTTCCAGGGGATCTGATGCCTTCTTCTGACTTCCACAAGCACTAGGCATGCAAATGGTGCACACACCTACATACAAGTAAAATAATCTAAATGAGGTCACTTCATTCAAGATGTGGCTTACAATGACACCATTGTCCCCGTGCCACACAGTCACACAGGACTTCCAGGATATACTGGGGATATTTGTGAAGGCTATCAATTAGAAGTTATGTGAAAAAACAGGCATGATGACCCACATTTTTAAACCTCTCACTGGGGTGACAGAGGCAAATCTTTTGAGTTCAAGGCCAGGCTGGTCTACATACTGAGTTCCAGAACAGCCAAACCAAATCGTTTACAAACAGTTGTAAAAAGAGATGCATATTGGAGGAAAAACAGATTTTTAAGTTTATTTGGATACAGGATCTCTCTACGTTGCCTTGGCTGTGCTGGACCAGTCAGCTATCTACCTGCTTCTGCTTCCCACATCCTAGAATCAAAGGCACGTGCCTCTACTCCACCCAGCCAGGAAAGGAAATGTTTGTTGTCAGCAGGTCTCAAATTCTGGGCTCCAAAGGTCGTCAGCATTCTGGGTAACTAAGACTGCAAGTACAAACCATACCAGGTTCAGGCTCAGGGGTTGTTTGCTATTCTTTTTTTTAAGTTTTTTTTTTTTTAAAACTTTATTTATTTATTATTTATTTGCCTTGGTATTTGCCTGGAACTGGAATTACAGACAGTTGTTAGCTGCCATGTGGATGCTGGGAATCGAACCCGGGTCCTCTGGAAGAGCAGACGGTGCTCTTAACCGCTGAGCCATCTCTCCAGCCCCTTGTTTGCTATTCTTGAAACAGGTTCATTTTTTTCTTTCTCTGTGTAGCCCTGTCCTAGAACTCACTCTGTATACCAGGGTTAAACTCACAGAGATCCACCAGCCTCAGCCTCCCAGGTGCTGAGGCACCACACCCATCTGTTCTAGATTCTCTCTCTCTCTTTTTTTTTTAAGATTTATTTATTTATTATGTATACAGTACACAGAAGAGGTTACCAGATATCATCATAGATGGTTATGAGCCACCATGTGGATGCCGGGAATTGAACTCAGGTCCTCTGGAAGAACAGTCAGTGCTCTTAACCTCTGAGCCATCTCTCCAGCCCAATTTCTCTTCTTTATAATTTCTATATTTTTTTTGCCTTATTTATTTATTTATTTATTTGCCTTGGTGTTTGCCTGGAACTGGAACTACAGACAGTTGTGAGCTGCCATGTGGATGCTGGGAATCGAACCCGGGGCCTCTGGAAGAGCAGACGGTGCTCTTAACCGCTGAGCCATCTCTCCAGCCCCCCAATTTCTCTTTTTAAACAAGCTATTGTTGGGTCTGTTTTGGACTGTTTCCTGTGTATGGTGTAATTCAGCACTTGGGAAGTGGTGGCAGGATAATCACAAATTCCATGTCATTCTTGGTTACCTAAAAACTAGGGCTACGTGGGAGCCTTGTGCACTTAAAGAATCTTTGAGAAAGAACACTGCTCCTTAAATGCAGTATGAGGCTGGAATCTAGGCCAACAGACTCCCGAGATATGTCACATCTCAAAAGCTACTGCTCCTCCAGAGGGATGCTGGTCTGGGATGAACTCAATCTCAGCTGACCTCTCGAGGCTTCTCCTCTGGGGATACCATAACTAGTCTCCTTTCTTCACACAACCTCCTCTCCATTATTGTTCCCTCTGCTGGGACTCCCATTAGATTCCTTCAATCTAAGTTAAAGGCCTCTTGAAGGGATGACAGGGTGAGACCAGGCAACACTGGTTTCAATTACATCTTCCTCCAGGACACTTTTTTTACCTTATAAAGGAACCCACCACCTTCAAAGGGACATTACGACACCTTTAATTGCCTATTCACCCACGGGCCACTCTCCAAGTCACTGTATGGCCCTTGTGCAAAGGTTTTGCCCAAAAGATAATCTTGTGCCAAAGTTTTGCCCAAAGGAGAAACTTTAAGGGCAAAAAACCTCAATTCCATCCAGCATGTGTGAGACAGACACAGGTGGTGTCTACTGAGTTAGAGGCCAGCCAGGGCTATGAAGAGACTGTCTCAAAAAAATAAAATAGAACCGCACGGTATGGGGCGGGGGGGGGGGGAAGAGCAGCAGGTGGTTATGCATATCAACTAGTTGCGAATGATGGATTCTGTGCTACAAAATGGGAGGGTTTTTTTTTTCTCATACAGAATACAGAGGCAGGGCTTGTATTGGTTGATTGTAGTCAGCGACCCAAGCTCGCAAAATAACGGGTTCTTGAGTCTAGACTCGCACTCAGATGTCTATAAACAGCCAGGAGGTGCAAACATAGATGTTTAGAGACACTTAAGTTGAGTGTATCTTCCAAACTAATGCACCCGACAAGTAGAAACCCATGAATTTCTACACTCAGAAGAGGGCAAGTCAAACTTCGGGTGTGCACGTTACTAGTGCCAGCTACCGAGCTTGAAAACACACGTGAAGGGCACGCGCGAGGGTTCTGCACACTCCAGGTTGTGCACGCACCGGCAGGCTCGCAGGCCCATCCCAGGGGAGACGCAGACACCCACTTTTCCCGGTACTTGGGAGCCGCGCGCAGCGGCAGAACCTGCAGCCCGCGCAAGCCTAGCACTTCAGCCTTTGTTGTACCGGCTTCCGGGCGTCCATCACACGGAGGCCGCGCACACCAGCCCAGGAAAAGCGGCCGAGCGCGAAATGGCGGTCAGGGGCGGGGCAGAAAGAGGGGCGCCCGTTCTCCACTCCGGGAGGGGCGCGCCTGTTTCTGCGCAGGCGTGCGGGCGGCGTGCCCCTCCCTTTGCGCAAGGCGCCCGTTTGGGGGCGTGTCTTCCTTTGCGCAGGCGCCCAGCTCAGCGCGCGTTCCCGCGTTCCCAGAGGCGCGCTGGGACACAAAGGGCTAGAGGGAAAGCACGGAGCGCGGTCCGGGTCTGCGGAGCGGCTTCAGATCGTGAGCGACCTGGAGCGGATTCGCGGCTCGGGAGCCGGGCTCGCCGGAACCGCGAGCTTGGTCCCTCCCCACGCTCCCGTCTCTTCCTTTCACCTTCCTTTCCCTGTTCCAACGGCCTCGCGGGACGCATCGGGTGCACAGGACGCAGGCGCGGAGCACGCTGGCAGGATGGGACTCCATCTTCTCCCGCGCGTCTTAAAGGGTCAGCCTGGCAGCGGTTTCCAGCCTGTGGCACTCTCTTTCCTAATTCACTGCCCCTCGTTCTTCCCTTGATTTCCAAGATGGTAATTTAACCCCAAAATGCCTACACCGAGCTGTGAGAATTTTCCATGAATAAGGCAAAAGCATCACGGTTACCAAACTGACCCTTTACAAGGTGCTCTTTCAGATTGGGAATGCTGCTAAGAGAAAAAAAATTCTGTTAAGGAGACATTTAATTAAGGGAGTCGCGAAGCCATTTAAAAAAAAAAATGTTTTAGCCGTAAAGCCTGTACTTGTTCTTTCTGGCAGCGCAAGCAAGAGTTGAGGGTCAATCGGCTGTTGGTTACAGAAAGAACAGCATTCTAGAAGAAAGATGGCTCTGTGGTTAAGAGTACTTGTTATGCACAGGACACGAGTTCAATTCCCAGCACCCACAGGGCTGCTCGCTCACAACCATCTGTTAGTAGTTTCAGGGGATCCGAGGCTCCCTTCTGTCAGTCTCCACGGGCACCAGGCAAGAAGGTGATGCATAGATGTAGACGCAGGCAAAACACCCATGCACATAGAAAAACATTTTTAAAAGATAAAAGTAGATGGTATGGTGATTCAAACATTTGGGAAGCAGAGTCACGTCTATATGTTCCAGGCCTATATGGTGTCAGCTTGGCTCAAATTAAAAGTTACTGTAGTGAGGCACCCCAGTATCCCAGCACTCGCACTCGGGGCAGAAGCAGGCAGATCTTGAGGAGTTCAAAGGGAGATGGGCACACTTGCCAGCAAGCTTGACAATCCGAGTTCCATGCTGCAGATCCACATGGTGATTGCTTTCACAAGTTGCCCTCTGACTCCATGGGTGTGCTGTTGCAACACACACAAGTTGTTGTCAAACAGGTGTGGGTTCATTCGGATCTGAGGAAAGAAGAAAGAAAAACAGAAGTACACATTCCTAGTACAGAATGTTGAAAGAAGCCATGATTGCTGATCCTAACATATGCCAGGCCCCATTTTAACAAATTCTGTGTTTATAATTTAGTAAAGGTGAAAACAATGAGCCCGGATACCATAAGTACACCTAAGTACTTAAAAGTCAGTGAGCTGTGGTGCACAGTAACCTGGGAGGCAGAGGCAAACAGAAGATCTCTTGAGAGTTCGGGGCCAGTTTGGTCTACAGAACAACTTCTAGAACAACTGAGGTTACACAAAGAAACACTCTCAAAAACTGGGTGAGGGGGTCAGTAAATGGGAAAATCAGTAAACCCACTCTCAAACAACCACTATTTAGTAAGCAGATGTGGTTACTGACTTGTTTCACATGCAAAATGCGGCATATTTTGAGTCACTGTGAAAGGTCATATGGATGCTAGCCAACTCTGTCAGGGTCAAGGATAAGGAGCTGACAGACTGCAGGAATTCACTATCTGGAAACAGTTTATGGTGGGCAGTTAGGACAATGTCCTAGAAGTCATTGTGTCCTCTCGTTGTAGAGTATTGGCATCTTGGGATGTACCTGATCACCTAACTCATGATCAGTTCCAGGGATTGAGGAAAGCCTCCCTACCCAACCTCACCCAACCAGCCAGGACTCAGTAGTTTGTAGTCTGTCTCATGTGGATTAGAGATGGCACTATGCCCTGAGTCATAATAAATTGACCAAATCCATTAGAAGCTTTCAGGACTGGTTAGTCTGAGGGAGAAAGAGCAGGATAGACATCATGATTACTGATGCCTTGAAGCAGCTACAGCTCACGACTAAGGTAGATTTTGCTTAAATTCATCAACTGCCAAGACCCTAATACTGGAGGCCAGGGGATACCTTTCAGAGTCCGGACAAATTAGATCCAGGCAATCACCCCAAAACCAAATGGAAAAGGTAATAGTAAAAACAGGAGAACTTTAATCAGTATGGCTGATGTCCCGACAGTTTTATGTCAACTTTGCACAGGCTAATGTCACTGGCAAGGAAGAAACCTTAATTAAGAAAATGCCTCCTTAAGATTAGCTGTAGACAAGCCTGTAGAGCATTTTCTTAATTGGTGATTGATGGGAGAGAGCTCAGACTTTGTTTTACTGTATTTGAAGACAGAATTTTTCTGGATAGCCTTGGTTATTCTGGAGCTTGTTCTGTACACCAGGCTGCCCCTGAACTCTGAAATCTGCCTGCTTCTGCTTCCCGAGTGCTAGAACCAAAGGTGTATGCCGCTTCTGGCTGAGACAGTGTCTTACTGTCCACACTGGCCTTGAATTCACTGTGTATTGAAGATGATTTTAAAATTTTAATCCTCCTCCCTCTAAATGCTGAATGCTGGGGTCACAAACCTTCACCACCAGGCCTAGTTTATCTAGTGCTAGGGATCAAGCCTGGGGACTTTATGTGTTCTAGGCAAGCACTTAAAACTGTGCTAATTCCCCAGCTCCAATTTAATGGCATTTTGTTTATTAACATTTACCTTTATGCCATATCTAATGTTAAGGAAGTAGGAGATAAGGAGGGTTCCCTTAACAAAGAGATTTTTTTTTTTTTTTTTTTTTTTTTTTTTTTAAAGACAGACTGTCTATAGCTCAGCTAGATGGGGGAGGCATACCCAATGAATAGAAACTATATTGCAAGGACCTGGGGAAACTGGTTTTATGGGCAGGTTGGGAAATTCAGGCTTGTCTAGGCAGCTGTGGCACTTCTTTGGAGGGGAGGGGAGAGAGGCCTGGCAGGGCCATTCTGCTCCACCAGGACCTCTCTCTGTTGTAGTTCCAGGCTTGGATGAAAAGGCTAATTCTCAGGGTCGGGGGTGGAGGGTGTTTTTATCAGCAGCTAGTGAGCCTGTCACCAACTCCTTTCTCTCTTAGGTGTAGTGACAAGGAATTCAAAGGATTTGGTGGTTCAGTTTCCTCTGGCAGCTACATTTTGTTTGTTATGCTTTGTTTTTGTTGTTACTTGAACTGTGTGTATATATACATATATACATACATATATATATATATTCAATACAGGGTTTCTTTGTATAACCTTGGCTGTCCTGGAACTTGCACTTGCTCTCTAGACCAGTTTGGCTCACAGATCCACTTGCCTCTGCTTCCCAGAATGCTAGGAATAATGGCTTGAGCCACTGAGCAGTTTAAACTGTTTTTGTGTGCATTGGTTCCTGCTCACCAGTGGTTCGGGCCTCCAGAGGACAGTTTGCAGGAGTTCGTTCTGCACTGTTCTACTGTGTAGTGCTGAGAATTAAATTCAGGTCTAGACTTAGCAGTAAGAATCGTCACCTGCTGAGAGAGAGGGGATGTGTGCTGTATACCTCTGTGTGTGTTTGTCCATGTGCATCTGGAGGCCAGAGGTCAGTGTCAGGTTTCTCTGTCACCTTACTTTTGAGATAGTTCTCTCACTGATCCTAAGGTCTACCTTTTACAGCCAGACTGGCTGGCCAAGACTCTCTTGGATTTTTCTGTCTTTGCTTTCCCAGTAGTAGGATTATAGGCATGTGCTTTGCTTTTTCATGGGGGCCAGAGATTCAAACCCAGATCCTCTTTCATGTTGGCCCAGCACTAGACTAAGCTGTTTCTCTTTCCCCTAGTCCTTATTTTCTAAGTTGTTTTTTAAGACAGAGTTTTACCATATAGCCCAGGTCTGGCTGGCCTAGAATTTTATTTTATTTTTAAAATTTATTTATTTATTATATATACATCATTCTGCCTGTATATGCAATATAACTGTGACCCTGCAAGGGGCAATATCTGAAGCTGTCCATTTACTTTCTACACGTGTGTTCTCCTGTACACACACACACTCAGGACAAATATTCTTAAAAAAAAAATTACCCCCCATCTCCAATTCACTGAACTACAATTTGCATTTTAACAAGAGCCTTAACATTCTCTGTCCAGTTAACACTGTACTGAAAGTATGGCCTGGAAGAAAGCAGACTTCAGTCCTGGAATTTAGCAGTGCAGAGTGGGCAAACCCTATCCTAGCCCTTTGTGCATGATGCAGGATTTCCTTACATGGACAGAGCAACACCTGAGGACTGGCCCAGCTGTCCTGAACACTTTGCCCTGGCTGGAAGGAAGCCTGTCTGAATATGGCTGAATGCCTCCAAGCCCTTGGGTGACAAAAAAAACATTCAAGGGTGGCTGGCTGGGCTTTTCTCCCAGCTGTCCTGGGTCATTTCACTTTAAGATACCAACCTTGAGTCTCTGCAATTGAAAATATTGCAGGGGCCTCTTGTCTTTTGGATTGCTTTACCTGGTAATGATCTGTGGGGGCAGGCAGTGATGGTACTTGCCTTAATCCCAGCACTTGGGAGGCAGAGACAGGAAGATCTAGGCCAGCCAAGACTACACAGAGAAACCCATCTTGAAAAAACAAAACAAAACAAAAAAATATTATTAAAGACCATTAAACTGTGTGTATATGTGTGTGTTTGATGGATGAAACTCAGATTATCAGGCTTGCACAAGCAAGCGCCTTACCTACTGAGCCACATCACTAGCCCCATAATATCATAATAATGTTATTATGCAGCCCAGGCTGGCCTTGAACTCCTGATTTTCCTGCCCCAGTTTCCCTCGTGCTGAGATTATACACGTACAGCACTATGCCTAATCTATGGCAACACTTTCTGAGGCTGAGGCTGAGGCAGGAGGGTGGCTGAGAGTTCAAGGCCAGGCTGGACTACAGAGTTGAGATTTTGATTAAAAGAAAAGAGAGAAAGTAGGGACTGGAGAGAGGGCTCAGGGGTTAAGAACACTGGCTACTCTTTGAGAGGACCCAGGTTCAAGTCCCAGCACCCACATGACAGCTCAGAGCTGTCTGTAACTTTAGTTCCAGGGAATCTGATTCCCGCATGCATGCTTGCAGGCAAAATACCAATTTACACAAAATAAAAATAAATAATAAAAAAAGAAAGAAAGAAAAGAGAATTAAAAATTAGAAACATAGTGAAAGGGTTTGTGTACCTCCTCACCCAGAGTGTAGAACTTTCAGCCTTTGCCACTCCGGGCTCTCGCAGCTTTCTTTGTCCCTTTCTAAAATAATCATTAGCACTGTCCCCGTCTGTCCTGGTTGAAGAACTTAATGTAAAATTTGACCCAAGAGGACTGGAGAGATGGCTCAGCGGTTAAGAGCACTGACTGTTCTTCCGGAGGACCTGAGTTCGAGATTCCCAGCATCCACATGGCAGCTAACAACTGTCTGTAATTCCAAGATCTGACACCATTACACAGTTATACATGCAGACAAGATACCAATTCACATCAAATAATAAATAAATATCAAAAAAATTGACTCAAGACTGCACTTTTGCACTTAATAGCAACTACATAAAGTAAAAATGCTTTTAAGTGTGAGGGCTAAAGTTATGTTAAATTACTCTGCTTACAAGATCTATAAAACAAAAAATGCCTCTAACCAGTAAACTCCACTTGCCCAAGGACAGCTAACTTCCTGGAATGCTGAGGCTGTTGGTCATGTAAGATAACAAGCAGATTTTCACTTCTGCAGACAAGGTTGGTTGCCCCAGCTCACAGGATATACTCGATCACACCTAAGTGGGAGGTAGGTAGGCAGGAAATATATCAGGATGTATATTTGCTTCAGATTGGATGAAGTCCTTGTGGGGGTTGCCTTTATATGCACTGAACTAATTTAATGTGTGGTCATTCTCTGGGGTTCTCGAGTATGTCCTGGTCAAGTATTTAACAATGTTTACTTCAGTGTAGCTAAAAACAAACAAACAAAAAAAGTTGTGGTAGTGGTCTTATTCTCAATGGGTGGGATTAGCATTAAAATGTGCTTGGATCAATAGATCGAACTGCAGAGGAAAGAATAGGTGCAAGTCTCACGTGAAACTCAAATTGCTGAAGTAGATTTTAAAGTTGTCAGTTCTGGTAGTGAAGCACAGTGGTTAAAGTTAGGACTCAACATGCATGAGACTTTGGGTTGGATCTTCAAACAATAATAAAATAGAAGGTAGGGGTGTAATTCAGTGGGTAGAGTACCTGTTCAGCATGTGTGGGGTCCTGGGCTGGACTCCCAGGTGGGCATGGGGCTGGAGAAACGACTCAGAGGTTAAGAGCTTGCTTGTGCAATCTTGAGTACCAGAGTTTAGTTCCCAGAACTTACCAAACAGCCTGGCCTCCTGCAGCATTCTTGTGAGAGATCCAATGCCCTCTTCTGGCCTCCATGCACTGTACTGGTGTGGGTGTGTATATTTTCATGTAGAAACACACAATTGAGAGAAAAAAAAAAAAAAAGAATAAAGGCATGGTGGCACAGGTTGTAATATGAGTAGGAAAATTAGAGTTCCAGGCCATCTCAAAGACAGAATAAATTCAAAGTCAAATTCAAGGTGTGTTGGGGATCAGGGCTGGAGAGATGGCTCAGCAGTTAAGAGCGCTGACTATTCTTCCAGAGGACCTCAGTTCGATTCCCAGCATCCACATGGCAGCTAACAACTGTCTGTAATTCCAAGATCTGACATCTTTACACAGTTATACATGCAGACAAAACACCAATTCACATAAAATAAAAATAAATATTTAAAAAAAAATCAAGGTTGCTCTGAGCTATATGGTGTGTGTGTGTTGGTATAAACTTACACTTCTAGCACTCTAGAGGGAGATCATGGAGGGTTGACAGGGCTTGAAGCCAGCCCAGGCTTTGGTCTAGAATCTGACAATTCTGAAGTCTAAGAAAAAGCTTGGCTAAAATTTAATATAGCCCTTAATAATCTGATATGTGTTCATCAGTCATCAGATACACACACACACACACCTTCCCTATTCCCAGCATATGCTGATAGTATCCATTTATGTTTGCTCTTTCACTTAGCAAACTCAAGGAGGTTAAATTCTCCTCTTGGGCCATTCCAAAGAGCTTCAAAGACCTTCACTCAGACCACCCTGTTAGAAAAAGGCGGGGCTGAGCACAGGGAGAACGGGAGGAGGGAAGGGCAGACTGATCTGTCTGTCCCTAAGGCGCCTCATCAGGAACCATCTGGAGATCTAGAGCAGTGAAGGCAAGAAGCCCACTCTGGAAAGGAGACAGTCCAAAATTTTGGAGTCTCCCTCCATGAGTGCAGGGAGCACAGCATGGAATTAAGAACAGGGTTGAAGTTTAACTGTGACCTGCCTGGGCTTAAGAACTTTATTTTTTTTGTCTTTTTAGAATTTTTCATAAACTGCGCATAGTGGTGCATGCCATTCATCCCAGCATTTAGAAGGCAGAGGCAGGTGGATCTTTATGAGTCTGAGGTCTACAAAGTGCTGCTCTACAAAGTGAGTTCCAGGCTAGCCAGGGCTAGATGGTGAGGCCTTGTCTCAAAACAGAAAAATAAATAAGTAAATAAAATGTCTTATTTATTTATTTAATTTTGAGACAGGTCTCACTTTTCAGGCCTGGCTGACCTGGAACTCACTTGGTGAACCACAGCGGCCTCAAGCTCAGGAAGAACTCACTAAGGTCTGTCAGCCTAGGCCTCCTAGTACAGTGATTAAAAGCAGGTATACCACCACAGGAAAACTGCCTGGGTTCTCAGATTCTGCCTTTACCTCCACAGTGATTATGCTCCATTTAAGCAAACCCATTAGCTTTTTCTTCTTAGTTTCCTCCTCCATAATATAGGATTAATGAGTCGCCCAGAGTTGAGGCTGCGTACAATGCACCCCTTGCTTTGTTACCCAAGGGCCTCTCCTAGGAGCAGAAAATTACTAGTGATATTAACCAACAGAGTAAAGAGAGTGGAAATTACAGTGATATTAACCTCAAGTAAAGACAGGAAGAAAGTGCAAAGGTTGTGAAAGGAAGAGTAGATAAGGTGGGGGGAAGCTTTCCTGAAGCCTGCAGAGGGTGTGTGGTCTTAGGACCCCCTCTTTCCTTCACATCAGGTGGTGTCAGAGGACAATTGAGCACTAGTACTTGTGTGCGTGCACACACACATTGTGGAATATTGCTTTAAGATGTGTTACATTTGCTCATGCTATGGAACGTTTGTTTAATGATGCAAAGATGTGTTGTATTCTTTTTTTTTTTTTTAAACTTTATTTATTTATTTGCCTTGGTGTTGGCCTGGAACTGAAACTACAGACAGTTGTTAGCTGCCATGCGGGTGCTGGGAATCGAACCCGGGTCCTCTGGAAGAGCAGACGGTGCTCTTAACCGCTGAGCCATCTCTCCAGCCCGTGTTGTATTCTTTTATGTTGAATTTGTTTAACTCAGTGAACTGTGTTACTTTGCCTGTCTAAAACACCTGATTGGTCTAATAAAGAACTGAACGGCCAATAGCCAGGCAGGAGAAAGGATAGGCGGGGCTGCCAGGCAGAGAGAATAAATAGAAGGAGAAAAAGAGACGAGGAGGTGTAAGAAAAGGAGAAAGGACACGGGGTCTAGTCACCCAGCTACACAGCAAGACACAGAATAAGAAACAGAATAAAGAAAGATCAAAAACCCAGAGGCAAAAGATAGATGCGATAATTTAAGAAAAGCTGGCTAGAAACAAGCCATGCTATGGCCAGGGATTTATAAGAAAGAAGGGTTGGAGAGATGGCTCAGAGGTTAAGAGCACTGACTGTTCTTCTGGAGTACCCTAGTTCAATTCCCAGCATCCACATGGCAGCTAACAACTGTCTGTAATTCCAAGAGCTGACATCCTTACACAGTTATACATGCAGGCAAAACATCAACTCACATAAAATAAAAAAATAATTTTTTTATAAAAAAAATAAAGAATAAGAACTTCAGTGTGTTTATTTAGGAATGGGGTAGCAGGCCCAAGAGCCAAAAGAGTTAAAAACAAAACAAAACAACAAAAAGCTACACACAATTACAAATACTAATTGTGTCTTCGTCACATAGCTTGTATTTCTTGAACATGGGGACACACATGAATCCCAGCACTCCAACTCGGGAAGCTAAGATCAGAGGATTGCTGCATCGTGGTTTGCTTTTTTATTTTTGAGAACAAGTATCTGCTGGAATTTGCTGTGTAGACCAGGATGTACTTGAACTCAGAGAGATCTTCCCACCTCTGCCTCCTGAGTGCTTTGATAAACTATGTGTCAGCACACTAGCAGGATTGCTGTATTAGGGCTATATACATACCAAAGACCAAGCTATCCAGGGAATACCAGAATGGCAGGATTAGAGAGGAATGAGGGCTGGGGAAAGAGAACCCCAAGAGCCAGAAAGGCTTAGGGTAGAGGCAGGGTGAGAAGAGCCCAGATGCTAGCTTGGACTCTGTACGGGCTACCTGAGACGCTCAGAGAGCCTGGGGCCAGCTTGTGGTCTGGTATGCTGGGAGAGCCTGCGGGCCAGCTAGAGCTCTGGGATGCCAAGGACACCACAGCCATTTAGTTGTTCTTTTGGATCTGACACCATCTACTGCCTATCTGATGTTTCCATCAATGTACTTTTTTTTTTTTTTTTTTTAAAGATTTACTTATACATTATGCATACAGTTTTACAGAAGAGGGCACCAGACCTCATCATAGATGGTTGTGAGCCACCACGTGGTTTTACTGGGAACTGAACTCAGGTCCTCCAGAAGAATAGTCAGTGCTCTTAAACTCTGAGCCATCTCTCCAGCCCCCCCCCATCAATGTACTTTTCATTTAAATGTCTTTCTTTTCTTTTTGTTTTTTTGAGACAGGGTTTCTCCATGTAGTCTTGGCTATCCTGGACCTCGTTCTGTAGATCCCGACATTGGAGTTACCAATGATTGTATGGAGTGACGCTAGCCAGCCCTGCATGGAAACACGACTCTGGCAGGCCTTGTCTTTCTCCCCAATCCCTGTACCCTTAACTAAAAAACATGTTAGATTACATTCCTAAAACTAGCCCCCAAGGTCTATTCCCTTATTTGGCCATATCCTCCTCCTGAGGCTGACTACTGAGCCAAGATCCAACTACAGAAGTTTTCAAGTCCAACAATCAATCAAAAGCCCCTCTTGGCTCACCTAAATTTGTTTTGTTTTTCAAATTTGTGTAGCTTTGAAGACTATCTTGGCACTCTCGGTAGACCAGGCTGGCCTTGAATCCACCTGCGCATCTGTCTGTGCCTCGGAAGTAAGTGCTGGGATTAAAGGCATGGGCCACCACCACTCGCCATGCCTCACTCATTTAACATGCCCAATTAAAATTAAACTCCTCATCCTAACACGAGATTTTCCCCTTTACCTTTATAAAACCACTATTTTCCTGAGGACTGAGTCTGTCTCCTGTCTATCCAGAAGCAGTCCTTTGTGCCCCCCTCCAGGGCACATACCCCTTGCCCTCTCCCCTGTTCCCTCCCCTTCTCCCACATATTCTGCGTCTCTTATTCCTGACCTATTGTCCTTCTGCAGCAAAGAATTCTCCTTTGTGCTAAGAATTTGGTCTTGGGAGCTGGAAAGATGGCTCAGAGGTTAAGAGCACTGATTGTTCTTCCAGAGGTCCTGAGTTCAATTCCCAGCAACCACATGGTGGCTTACAACCATCTATGATGACATCTGGTACCCTCTTCTGTATACTGTATCTTAAAAAAAGAAAAAAAAGAAAGAAAGAAAGAAAAGAAAAGAAAAGAAAAGCATTTGGTCTTGAGGCCTCTGAGCCAATACAGTTCCCTACATTGTAAACCTCCATGTAAGTGCTGGGAATTGACCCTTAATCGCTGAGCCATCTCTCCAGCCCTTCATCCACAGTATTTTTAAAGTTCTTCCATTTATGACTTCCTTTGGTTCTGTTACTATACATTCACCCAAAAAATGTTATAGCATTAAAACATGGTACTTGGGTGGGACTGAATATCTGTTCCTGGCCCAGGGCCACTCAGATTTAGCACCAGATTAAACTATCTCTAATTCCTTTTGAGGTGAGAGCTATGTGTTGGCACTGATACCTATAACTCAGTCTATAACTGAGTCTTTAACTCTTTTTTTTTTAAAAAAAAAAAAAAAAACTTTTATTTTTATTTATTTATTTATTTGCCTTGGTGCTTGCCTGGAACTGGAACTACAGACAGTTGTTAGCTGCCATGTGGGTGCTGGGAATCGAACCCGGGTCCTATGGAAGAGCAGCCGGTGCTCTTAACCACTGAGCCATCTCTCCAGCCCCAACTCTTAATCTTTGTGCCTCAGCCTTCCAGGTATTGGGATTATAGGCCTGATTGAGGCATAGTCAGGTACCCCAGGCTGAGTTGGTCCCTGCCAGCAACTTTATCAACATGGACTTTGCAAATCACTCTATCTACTTAGGAGTGGTTTCCTGGTTTTAGCTTGTATTTTCATTCTTTCCTTCTCTTCCTCCCCTTCCTTTTGACACTCTCCAACTATTGAAAAGGAATTGTCCTGCTGGGTGGTAGTACATGCCTTTAATTCCTGTGCCAGAGGCAGAAGCTGACCCATCCTGAGTTTAAGGTCAGGATGGTCTACAGAGCAAGTTCCAGGACAGTCAGGACTACACAGAGAAACCCTGGCTTGAGAGGGAGAGAGAGAGAGAGAGAGAGAGAGAGAGAGAGAGAGAGAGAGAGAGAGAGAGAGATTGATTATCTAAAATCTAAGGCTTCATCATGCAAAGCCATAGCGGACTACTGCTCTACCATTGAGTTTCATCCACAGTTAAATGAGTTTTTGGAAGCTCTGTTTTTGATAAGGGAATTCAGGTGAGGAAGTGGTTCGTTATAATTTTGGATCCGAGCTGGGGATTGAGCTTGCCTCGCTTACTTTAGGCCCCAGGTTCAGTGATAGGTTGGAGAAAAGGAGTATGGAGACTTTGAAGATGCTCGACAGAAACTGCCTAGAAGTGGCGAGGACCGAGTTCTGGGCTCCACCTGGAAGTTAGGACCGTCCCAAGGAAATACTGAGTGCAGGAGGTTGTTCTTCTAGAACTTTCCAGATGTATGTGGCCACACCCACTTTTTGTTTCCATTTTCTGACATTCTCCCTCTGGAGGCCAGTCTGGCTTGGCTCTTGACACAGTTCTGACTTAGTCTCCCCAGCACCATGGGGCTGCCGTGCTCAACACTCAGTGATTTCCCTGCACAGTGAAGGGGCCCTGACTCCCATCCCATTTTGTGAAAGCGACTGATTCCCTACAAATGTCCCAGGAACAAATACTTTTCGATTGGTGAAGTGAGTAAAGTGTATGCACCGGGGTCGGACTTGTGAAGGAGATGGGGTTTTCAGTCTGTGATCTCTTCGCTGTCCCACTCCAGGGCAGGGCAGAGACCGGAATAGAAGAGCTAAATTTATCCTGGGAGCCCGGGCGTGGCTGCAGCTCCAGCTGCCAGGCCTGGATGGAGGCGGCGCTCGCCTGCTCGGTGGCCGCCCTGGGCTGGTTTCCTCGGTAGGAAGCGAGGTCTCCACAGTGGAGGAGCTCTGGGCTGGAATTTCCCCGCAGCGCCGCCCTACTGCAGGGACCGAGCCCCACGCACAGCCCCGGGAGATGCCCGAAACCCGGAATCGGCCCCATGACCTGAACCTCCTCTGTTTCCACATTTGTGTGTTGAATTGAAAAAAATATATATTGTTTTTAACTTGATGATAGGCGAGTGCCACTGCGCACTTTCTCTCCACCACGCCAGTCTCGGGAATCGAACTTATGTGGTCAGGCATGGTGGTAAGTGCCTTTATCCTTTACTGGTTCAGCCATCTCGCTAGACGCTATTTTTTCACCTCGTCTCTGAATATTGAACCTAGGACAGATTCGACAACACTGAACCATACCCTCAGACTATTTGAGACACGATCTCATGTAGCCCATTCTGGCCCCCAAACTGGCTACGTAGCCAAGGCTGACCTTAAAATCAAAATAGGGATCTGGAGAGATGGTTCAGTGGTTAAGAGCACTTGCTGCTCCTCCGGGGAATCCAGGTTCAAATCTTAGCACCCACAGGACAGCCCACAATTATTTGTAACTCCAGTTCCAGGGGATTCGACGCCCTCTTCTGGCCTCTTTGGGCACTGCAGACAAAACATTCCTAAAATAAAGGTATATATAAATGAACAACAAAAGATCGACATTGAACAGAACTCTAAGGGAATTGGAAAGTTTTTTGATAGTGCTTTCATTGTCCAAAGTTTTAAAATTCCTAAAAACTGTTCAAAAATCACCAAACTTAGTGTCAAAGCAAAGAAAAACAACCTTAGGCAAATTCAAAGAAGGGTTGGACTGTATGTACTTCCCTCCACCCGGGCATTCCTGTAAAGATAAGTTCTTTTCTCTAAAGTCCTTAATTGGTGGGGGCTGACGAGATTCTCCACAGTCCAACTCTCAGGTTCTGGGAAGTCTTACCTCAAGGCCAAATGGAAACTTCCAGTTCTAGGGACAGCCTTGAAGGCAGCTGTGTGATTGAACCCGTGCCCTCCATCCTAAGCTAGGAGAGGAGAGCCGTCCTAGACTGGGGGTGTGGCTCAGAGGTCATGTACTTCCCTAGCGTGCACAAGACCTTGGCTTTGATCATTAGTACTGGAAAAGTGGAGGTCGGGAGGAGTGAATTAGGGAGCATTCTTTCTCAGGGGGACATCCACAGCCAGGGACATGGGCAAAGCAGGCAGTGCATGGACTATTGAACTGGAGGGAGCATTAGGAGACACGCCCAGACACACTGTGTTGCCTGGCAATAAATGAGGGGATGACACACTCTCAATGTTTGGACACAGGCAGAGTCACGGGAGACAGCTGCAGGATGCAGTTCCTGACTGTGCACTTGTCCACTGGGAAAAACCTCCCAGACACGGGTCACAAACAGCTGGGTAGCTAAAGAGGCCACTTACCACACCCAGACACAGACATTGTCCACACAAAGCCCCCACCCGCCGATGCTTGGTCTCTCTCTCTCACACACACTTCTGAGTGGTCAGTCTAGACTCCTTGCCTCCTCTTGTTTCCTTTAGGAAAACCTTCAGCTTTTCCATTTTAATCAGGCAATGACACAACAATCTATTTCTGTTACTGCTGAGTGTTAGCCAAAGATTGTTCTTTTGAATTACCAACAGTAAGTAGCAAATAATGCCTCTGACCTTTGCTCTAAAATTATACTATGCTAACACTGAACACACTGTGTGAATGCTTAGAGGGCGGTTTTGGTTTGTTTTGTTTTAAGGTCTTCATCATCTTGACTGTCTGAAATTAACTGGCCATTTGTCTCTCGAGCGCTGGGATCATAGGTGTACATCATCTTGTCTGTTTTATGTGGTGGTTAGCATCAAACCCAGGAATCTGTTCCTGCAAACTGAGATACACCCGCAATCCTCACTGTGTTTTGATTTTTTGAGTTAAGATTTCAGTATGCAAACTCTGGCTGACTTGTAACTCTCTCTGTAGATCAGGCTAGCCTAGAATTTTCAGATTTCACCTGCATCTGCCTCCCAAGTGCTGGGATTAAAGTCCTGTACCACCACACCAGGTCAACCTGCCTCCCCCCACCTTTTTTTTTTTAAAAAAAAAACTTTATTTATTTGCCTTGGTGTTTGCCTGGAACTGGAACTACAGACAGTTGTTAGCTGCCATGTGGGTGCTGGGAATCGAACCCAGGTCCTCTGAAAGAGCAGACGGTGCTCTTAACCGCTGAGCCATCTCCCCAGCTCCACTTTTTTTTTTTTTTTTTTTTTTTTTTTTTTTTTTTTTTTTTTTTTTTTAAGACAGGGTCTCACTGTTTATCCCTGGCTAGCCTGGGACTCAATAAATCTACTTAGCTGGCCTTGAATTCAGAGTGATCTGCCTGCTTCTGTGTAGGGAGTGGAAAAAGCCCTAAGTGAATGAAATCCTGAGTAAATGTGTATTGTTGACATGGCATGGCCCATTGGAGGACTCCAAGGCCTGGGACCCACAAAAAGTAAGAAAGCTTTATTCAGGCTGGAGAGTGCTTCCTAAAACAGAGGGAGGGGGTGAGAGATGGCTCAAGCAGTTAAGAGCACTGGCTGCTCTTCCAAAGGATCCAGATTCAATTCCCAGCACCCACACAGCAGTTCACAATTGTCTGTAGTTCCAGTTGATCAATACACTCAACACATGCAGGCAAAACACCAATGTATAATTAATTAATTAATTAATTAAAAGGTCTGAGGGGGATTAACCAGTGTATATAACTGGTAACTAGCTAGTTGTCACTAGCTAGTTGCTAACTAGCTGTAGTAACTAACAGCATCTTCCTCCAGCACGTTTACTGTGCCTCCCGTCATGCACACTCCCACCAGATCACAGCTTTCCTGTTGTGTCTAGCCTTTCTCCAATCCCTCACCACCCATATTCAGGGTTCCAGGACCCAAGACTCACTGGACCAGGTATCTCCCCCAAGAAGCCCTCTATAAACCTGCCTCCCACACAGTTCTTTGCTGCTTCTCCCCAAGCAGAGGCAGCCGCCATCTTGTGTCTTCCCAATAAATCTCTTGTGTGAGGTTTGTTGTGCAGTGTGATGTTGTGATATTCCTTGGCCCCTAAATGCCAGGGTACCTTTTCCTTCAGAACTATAATACTTGGGGGACTGGAGAGATGGCTCAGTGGTTAAGAGCTTGTACTGGTTTTCTGGAGGACCTGAGTTTGATTCCTAGCACCCATGTCAGGGAGCTCCTGGGAATCTAAAAACTCTAGCCTCTTAACCCACATGCATATCCCCTGACACATACACACACATAATTTCAAAGTAAAAAAAAATTTTTTTAAAAGAACTATAACACTTGTGTTGGAGGAAACCTTTCCTCTGAGTGATGTAACACACTCAGCTCATTTCCCATTTATTCCCATGGTTCTGCCCTAAAGGATCCTTTTTTAAAAAGTAATAAAACAAAACAAAAGCCCAAGAACAATGTCTTTAAGGTTTAAGAGAAAAGCCCCAGGGTAGATAAGCTGTAAATCTCAGTAGCTGCCTAGAGGAGAGAAGAAAAAATTAACCTAACATGGAGGGCTATCAGCCATATGGCAGATGAGCATGGTGAAGAGAGGAATGTTCGAGAAAAAGTACCATAGAGTGGTGGTCTGAAGGAGATATATCCCCTATCTATAAATTCAGATATCTGAATACTTGACTCCAGTTGGTGGTACTGTTTAGGAAGGTTGTGAGATCTTTCCAAGTGGAGCCTAGCAGGAGAAAGCATGTCACTGGGGGCTGGCTTTGAGTATTTATAGTCTTGCCCTATATCTTAGATATTATTATTATTATTATTATTATTATTATTATTATTGCTGTGACTGGGGCTGGAGTGATGATTTAGCTGTTAAGAGTACTGGCTGCTCTTCCAAAAAAGAACCTGGGTTAAATTTCCAGCACACGGGAGCTGAAGAGATGGCTCAGAGATTAAGAGCACTGATTGTTCCTCCAGAGTACCTGAGTTCAATTCCCAGCAACCACATGGTGGCTCACAACCATCTATAATGATATCTGGTACCCTCTTCTGTACACTGTATACATACATAAATAAATCTTTAAAAACATTTCCAGCACATGAATGGCAGCTCACAATTGTCTGTAATTCCAATTCCAGGGGTTCCTACACCCTCACAAAGACATACATGCAGGGAAAACACCAATGCAACAACCACAACAATTATAATCATTAAGAAAAAAACCATCATGACTAAGACAACTTATAAAAGAAAATGTTTAATTTGGAGCTCACAGTTGCGAAGTCTATGGCCATCGCGGTGAAGAGTATGGTGGCAGACAGCCGGCAGGGTGCTGGGGTAGGAGCTGAGAGCGTATATCTGATATACAAGCACAAGGCAGAGAGAGGTGACTGGGAATGGCACAAATTCAAAGCCCACACCTAGTGACTCACCTTCTTCATCAAAGCCACGCCTTCTAATCTACCAAGCAGAGACCAGGTATCCAAAGGTGTGAGGCCCCCCCGACTCCCACCTTCCTGTTCTCAATCTGATATCTGCCTCCTGCTGCATGCTGAGAATGAGAATTTTCAGCTTCCTGCTCCAGTCACCATGCCAAGCTACACAGAAAAACCCTGTTTCTATACAAACAAACAAAAACAAAACCACACATACATGTCTTAGTTTTATGTGTGTCTGTGTGAATGCACGTGTGTGTGTGTGTCAGCTCCCGCCAGACCTTTCCAATGCTCCTTGGTATAGGGGAGTATGGACTGAGAAAAATCAAGAGACAGAAAGAATTAGCAGGAGTCAGAAGATATAATGGAGTCTGATGGGCTGTCAGTCAATACCATAGCCTTGAGTTTATTTCTCAGGTTCTCAGGTTTATACCCAAAGCAGGGGAGGGTGAAAGACGGGCACCGTGGTTCAAAGTACAGACAAGTGTAAACTCCTTTTTAATTCACTAAATATCTAGTAACCACATCTTATGGAAAAGCATCCCATTGGGAAGCAAGGCACGTCTTTAGCCAAACATCCTAAGGATACAGCCTTGAAAAGCAAAACAAGCTGGGACTTTCTGACCTTGAGTGAAGATAGAAACAAACCCTACACAGGAACCTTGGTGGGCTCCTGTGTGTGCCATAGTACAGGTATGGAGGTCAGAGGACAATCTGTTGGAGAAATTTCTTTCTTTTCATTGTGTGGGTCTTGGGGATCCCACTCAGTTCATCAGGCTTGGTGTTTCGCACCTTTACCAGTCTCAGACAGCATCTTGCTCTGCAGGTTTGGCTGGCCTGGAAATCCCTGGGTAGGGCAGGTTGGCCTTAAACTTAAAACGACCTTCCTGCTTGGGCCTCCTAAATACTGGGACTACAGGAAAATTCCACAACACTGCATCTTCGTTTTTGTTTTTTCAGCCTTGTCTCTTGGGACTAGGTGCAGAATCTTACTTTCAGACAATAGTCCAATGGAAGTCTTATTGAAAACATAAATGCTGAGATGTGCTGGTGCTGGTAGAGTGTGCCCATGCACTCTCTCCACATGGCAACCCTGCAGCCCTAGAGCCCTTGCCAGGACCTGCCCCAGGACCTGCATTTTGATAGATACCTTCTGCTCCCCACCTTCTATACTTAGAGATGATGCCCTTACGCTGTGAAATTCTACCCAGCTCTCTCTGGAGTGGCTGTGCCCTGTGCCTTGAATGGGAAATTCAAGCCCAGATACCCCAAAGATATATTTTGACATGTTGAGAGGCTTTAGCTTTCTCTGGCGAAGCCCAAGCTCTTCTGACCTAGGGAACTGTTTGCTTCTCTCCCAGCACTGGAACAGGCTTTTTGCAGTGTTCCCTGTTTGCCTGGAGTCTGACTCCCTAAGGAAGAAAACAATCACTTTGCTCCTTTTCCTGAGTTCCCATTAATTAAACGCGTATGGCAGGAAGAGGGACTGAAGCGTGTGGCCATACCACCATTGTTTTCTATTTGAGTCCCATCGAGGATCACACACAAACCAGTGTTGTTCTGGGGCCCAGAAGACTGTCCTGATTTATTGTGTTCTATGAAAACAACAACAACAGAACCCCACATTACTATTGTTTGGAGAGATGGCTTAACAGGTTTTGTAAATTTCCTCCCAAGCTAGTTAAGACTCGGAGTTCTAAACGAAGGTTCAGGAGTGAACAACCCAGGAGTCCCTGAACGTGACCAGATGCACAACTCATTCCTTTGCCAAGCTTATAAAATTAGTAAACCACCAACCAAGTTGCTTGGAAGAGAGACTGGCTGAGTTGTCTGGAAGAGATGCTCTGTCTCCTGGGACCTGCAAAGCCTTCAGTGATCTCCAAGATCCCAGCCATTTGGAGCCTTGTTGTGAGATATTCACCGGAGAAGACTGCCCCGTAGCCTTTCTCAGAGTGAGCTTTTAAGCACAAAAACTATGTTCTGGGCTGACAGACTTCTGTACAAGAACAATTAGCCAGAAGTAGAACTATAGAAGCTAAAAGGCAAGGTTAGTACATTTAGAGACTTCCCCAGAACTATGGACTTAGATGGATTGGGTCTTTGTTTTGCTTTGGCAGGTGGTACTCTCTATGCATCAAGTTTTATGGCCTGGATGGTACCTTCATCATGGAGTCAGATATGCTGAGATCTACTCTGTTACAGCCTGCTTCCATGCTGGAATTTGGATAATGCTGCTACCTTTGAGTCCTCCATGTTTCTCTAAGTAACCCCTCACCTACACTCCTTTAAGTAACCCCAGTAGCTCTCATTGGTCGCCAAAGTTGGACTGAGGTAGTGGTATCATTCATGTGGTTTATCCTCTGTTCCCTGTCTAGTGTGAGTAAAGTTTGCAAATGTCCCCTCAGGAATAGTGTCACATGAGTACCTGCTCCAAAGCCGGATGACCCGAGCCCCATCTGCAGGACCTGAAGGACAGAAGGAAAGAATAAGTCCTCCGACCTCCACACACGAGGTGTGGCACATACACACCCACACACCCAACCATCCCCATATATGACAAAAAGGTAAAGTAGCCCCTCTCAAAATCATCTACATTCTCATAGTTGCACATATACATTTTTTCTATTTAATTTTAATTTGCATATGTATTTATTTATTTGGTTTTCTCTTTTAAAAAATATTTATTTATTTTTGTTTTATGTAAATTGGTGTTTTGCCTGTATGTATAACTGTGTAAGGGTGTCAGATCTTGGAATTGCAGGCAGTTGTTAGCTGCCATGTGGATGCTGGGAATCAAATTCAGGTCCTCTGGAAGAATAGTCAGTGCTCTTGACCATTGAGCTATCTCTCCAGCCCCGTTTTTTCTTTTTTTTTTTTCATTTTTTCTTTTTTCTTTTTTTTTTTAAGGATTTATTTATTATGTATACAGTATACAGAAGAAGGTACCAGATGTCATCATAGATGATTGTGAGCTACCATGTGGTTACTGGGAATTGAACTCAGGAGCTCTGGAAGAACACTCAGCACTCTTAACCTCTAAGCCATCTGTCCAGGCCCATCTCTCTCTCTCTCTCTCTCTCTCTCTCTCTCTCTCTTTTTTTTTTTTTTTTAAAGATTTATGTATGTCTGCACACCAGAAGAGGGAACCAGATCTCTTTACCCATGGTTTTGAGTCACCATGTGGTTGCTGGGAATTGAACTCAGAACCAGCAAATGATCTTAACCCCTGAGCCATATCTCCAGCCTTATTTGTTTTTTTTTTTCAAGACAGGGTTTCTCTGTGTAGCCTGGCTCTCTTGGAACTAGTTCTGTAGACCAGGCTGGCCTCACCCTCACAGAGGTCTGCCTGCCTCTGCCTCCTGAAGGCTGGGATTAAAGACATGGCTCCCTTCTCCTATTTTATCTGTCAGTTTCCAATGGAACTTCACAAGATATAAGAGAAATTCCAGAAATTCACTTTTATCTCTACAAAATCTTTATAGCTTCTTTTTTTTTTTTTTTTTTTTTTTTTTTTTTTTTTTTTTTTTTTTTTTTTTTTTTTTTTTTTTTTTCTTTTCTGAGTAGGGTCCTGAGTAGTAGCAAAATAACAGTTATGAAGTTGCAATGAAATAATTTTAAGGTTATGGTGACCATGGCAACTCTTAGTAGGAAAACATTTAATTGGGGTGACTCACTTACACTTTCAGAGGCTCAGTTGTTATTATCCTCATGGAGGGAGCATGGCAGCCTGCTGCAGGCTGACCTGATGCTACATCTTGATCAGAAGGCAACAGGAAGTTGACTGAGACTCTGGGCTGTATCCTGAGCATAGGAAACCTCAAAGCCCATCATGTCCACAGTGACACCCTTCCTCCAACAAGGCCACACCTCCTAATAGTGTCACTCCCTATGAGCTGATGGGGGCCAGTTACATACAAACTGCCACAGTCCTGAGCAGGTTTGGTGTCTCAGCAGACCATGGCCTGCATTCCTGTCAGTTCCTAGATCTGGAAAGGAAAGAACCATTTTCCCTCTGGCCTAAAATTCTTTGTTCTTGTGTCATTCTGAGCTTTGCACTCTGTGGTCCTCAGTCCCAGCTGTGACCTTGGCTTCCCCAGCCTGTCACCTGGGGCTTCTATGTGTGAACATGCTGTCAGGGATTTTATTGCTCTGATGAAGCAGCGTGGCCAAATCAACTTGGGGAGGAAAGGGTTTATTGGACTCATACTTCCATATCACTGTTTCTTATCTAAGGAGGATAGGACAGGGACCCAAATCAGGGCAGGAATCTGGAGGCAGGAGCTGATGCAGAGGCCATGAAGGGTGCTGGTTACTGGCTTGCTCCCCAGGGCTTGCTCAGCCTTCTTTCTTATAGAACTCAGGACCAGTAGCCCCCAGAGATGGCACCAGGAACAATGGGTTGGACCCTCCCTCATCAATCACTAGCTAAGAAAATGCCCTGGAGGCTTGCATGCAGCTGGTGCTTAAGGAGACATTTTTTTCAACTCAGGTTCCCTGTCTTCTATTTTATCTGTCAGTTTCCAGTGGAACTTCACAAGGTAGAATGGAAATTCCAGAAATTCCCTTTTATCTCTATAATACCTTTATAGTTTTTTTTTCTTTTGCATAGGGTCCTTGGTTGGCTTTAAACTCAGAATCCTTCTACCTGAGCCTGCAAAGTACTGTGTTCTCAGGCTGGCATCATCAACTCTGGCCTCTTTTTTATTTATTTATTTATTTTATTGCTTCAAGACTCTGTAGCCATAGATGACTGAATTTTTGATCCTTCTTCTACTTCCTTTTTTGGAGACAGGGTCTATGTAGTAGCTCTGCCTATTTAGAAACTCACAGTACTTCAGGCTGGCCTTGAATTCACAGAGATCCACCTGCCTCTGCCTCTTGAGTGCTAGGATTAAAGGTACGCACCACCCTGCCCAAGGCTCCTCTATCTTCTGAATGCTGGGATATTATGTACCACTGTGTCAGCCTATGAGGTACAATACAAGACAAGTTTGACTGGCCAGTGTTCGCTAGAATAACAGAATTTATAAAATTAGAACAAATCTCTCTCAGAGAAAGAGAGAGAGAGAGAGAGAGAGAGAGAGAGAGAGAGAGAGAGAGAGAGAAGTTATTGAATGACTTATAGGCTGTGGTCCAGTTAATCCAACAATGACTGGCTGTTAATGAAAAAATCCAGAAATCTAGTAGTTGCTCAGTTCACAAGGCTGGATGTCTCAGCTGGTCTTCAGTGTACACTGGAATCCTGAGGAAGCGGGCTCTGGAGCTAAGGAACGAATGGATGTGTCAATGAGGAGAGAACAGACAAAGAGCAAAAGCATCCCTTCAGCCTTCACGTCCTTACACAGGCTTTTAGTAGACGATGTGGCTCAGATGGGAGCTGGGGTTTCCAGATCTGTAATAAAGGTGTGTCTCCCGACCTCAAAGATTTGGATTAGAGGTGGAATTTCCTACTTAAGATTAAGCAAAAATCCTTCACAGTATGCCCTCCATTTTTGAGTTTTGGTTAATTCCAGATGTACCCAAGTTGGCAACCAAGAACAGCTATCACACAAGTGTTCCACCAACTGAGGTATATTCCCAAGTGATATTTTAAAAAGTGTGTGTGTGTGTGTGTGTGTGTGTGTGTGTGTGTGTGTGTGTGTATGCCAGAGGTCAGTCTTTCCTCAAAAGCCATCCAGCTTTCTTTCTTTCTTTCTTTTTCTTTTTTTTTTTTTTAAAAAAAACTTTATTTATTTATTTATTTGCCTTGGTGTTTGCCTGGAACTGGAACTACAGACAGTTGTTAGCTGCCATGTGGGTGCTGGGAATCGAACCCGGGACCTCTGGAAGAGCAGACGGTGCTCTTAACCACTGAGCCATCTCTCCAGCCCCCCCAGCTTTATTTCTTGAGACAGGGTCTCTCACCAGGAAAGTAGCTCTTAACCAGTGAATTGAGACTCTTTGGGAGAGGGTCAAACAACCCTTTCACAAGGGTCACATATCAGATATCTGTGATTTATAACAATAGCAAAATAACAGTTATGAAGATGCAATGAAATAATTTTATGGCTATGGTGACCATGGCAACTCTTAGTAGGGAAACATTTAATTGGGGTGACTCACTTACACTTTCAGAGGCTCAGTTGTTATTATCCTCATGGAGGGAGCATGGCAGCCTGCTGCAGGCTGACCTGATGCTACATCTTGATCAGAAGGCAACAGGAAGTTGACTGAGACTCTGGGCTGTATCCTGAGCATAGGAAACCTCAAAGCCCATCATGTCTACAGTGACACCCTTCCTCCAAGAAGGCCATACCTACTTGCTCCAACAAATCCACACCTCCTAATAGTGTCACTCCCTATGAGCTGATGGGGGCCAGTTACATACAAACTGCCACAGTCCTGAACAGGTTTGGTGTCTCAGCAGACCATGGCCTGCATTCCTGTCAGTCCCTAGATCTGGAAAGGAAAGAACCATTTTCCCTCTGGCCTAAAATTCTTTGTTCTTGTGTCATTCTGAGCTTTGCACTCTGTGGTCCTCAGTCCCAGCTGTGACCTTGGCTTCCCCAGGCTGTCACCTGGGGCTTCTATGTGGGAACATGCTGTCTCAGTTAGGATCTTTATTGCTTTGATGAAACAGCATGCCTGGGCTGGAGAGATGGCTCAGAGGTTGAGAGCACTGACTGTTCTTCCAGAGGTCCTGAGTTCAATTCCCAGCAACCACATGGTGGCTCACAACCATCTATGATGACATCTGGCACCCTCTTCTATATCCCGTATACATAATAAATAAATTTAAAACAAAACCAAAAACAGCATGGCCAAATCAACTTGGGGAGGAAAGGGTTTATTGGACTCATACTTCCATATCACTGTTTCTTATCTAAGGAGGATAGGACAGGGACCCAACCAAATCAGGGCAGGAATCTGGAGGCAGGAGCTGATGCAGAGGCCATGAAGGGTGCTATTTACTGATTTGCTCCCCAGGGCTTGCTCAGCCTTCTTTCTTATAGAACTCAGGACCAGCAGCCCCCAGAGATGGCACCAGGAACAATGGGCTGGGCCCTCCCTCATCAATCACTAGCTAAGAAAATGCCCTGGAGGCTTGCATGCAGCTGGTGCTTTAAGGAGACATTTTTTTTTTTAAGATTTATTTATTTATTATGTGTACCATATACAGAAGAGGGTACCAGATGTCACCACAGATGGTTGTGAGCCACCATGTGGTTGCTGGGAATTGAACTCAGGACCTCTGGAAGAACAGTCAGTGCTCTCAACCTCTGAGCCATCTCTCCCGCTTAGCTAAGGTTTTTATTGCTGTGAAAAGATCATAGCAACTCTTCTTTCCTTCCTTTTTTTTTTTTAAAGGCAGAGTTTCTCTATGTAGCCCTGGATGCTGTCCTGGAATTCACTCACTCTAACAGGCTAGCCTAGAACTCACAAAGATTCACCTGCCTCTGCCTTCCAAGTGCTGGAATTAAAGGTGTGCACTACCACTGCCTAGAAACCATAGTAACTCTTGTAAAGAAAACATCTAATTGAAATGGTGACTTACAGATTCAGAGGTTCAGTCTGTTATTATCATACCGGCGAACATGTTGGTGTTCAGGTCGGGGTACCGCTGGCTATATTTTGGCTTGCAAGTAACAGGAAGTTGACTGAGACACTTGGTGGTATCCCAAGCTTAGCAAACCTCAAAGCCTGCCTCCACAGAGACACTCTTCCAACAAATCCCCACCTCCAAATAATGCCACTCCCTATCATCTTATGGAGGCCAATTACATTGAAATTACCACACTCCTTTCTCTCAGATGATTCTTGCTTGTGCTAAGAGAAAACCAGCCAACACACATTTTATAAATGAGCTCATGCATGCACATGTGCACAAATAAGGGTATGCACACTTATAAAAACATGGTGTTTTCTATCAGCAGCCGCCAGCTATACAGGTGTTCTGCTGAATACAGGAACTGTTTCTGGACTCTAATGCCTTTGACTGTCTTTCTTTCCTATGTCCCCCCCCACACACACACACACTCCAATAGCCTCAGCATGCAGGATGTCTGCTCAGTACCTCAGTCTTCCTACAGCTCTCCAATTGTGGTCCTGAGCCAGCATCTACCACTGGGAATAAATGGATGCTTATATTTTGCCTTCTTTTTCTTCTTCTTCTTCTTTTTTTTAAAAAAAAAAAACTTTATTTATTTATTTATTTGCCTTGGTGTTTTCCTGGAACTGAAACTACAGACAGTTGTGAGCTTCCATGTGGGTGCTGGGAATTGAACCCTGGTCCTCTGGAAGAGCAGTCAGCGCTTCTAACGGCTGAGCCATCTCTCCAGCCCCATATTTTGCCTTCTAAAACTATCTTTTTATTATTAGACTGTGTGTCTAATGGGCACACATGTGGAAGTCATGCAATCTGACAGCTTGCAGAAGTTAATTCTCTTCTTACACCTTTATGTGGTTTCCAAGGTTAGAACTCAGGTGGCGTGGCTGGTATTTTCACCTGTTGAGACATCTCACTGCCTTTTTAATTTTGTCCTTCTATGTAATACAGAGATTCGTGTAGCCCAGGCTGGCCCAGCATTCTTCGTATACTTGAATTCCCAGTCCTCCTGCCTTCACTTCCAACGTGCTGCCTCCTTTTCGGTTTGTTTTGTTTTGAGGCCCAATCTCACATACTCCACACTGACCTAAATCTTCTATTAAGAATACCAAAGCCAGGTGATGGTGGCACATGCTTTTAATCCCAGCACTCGGGAGACAGAGCCAGGCAGATCTCTGTAAATACAAGGCTACCCTCGTCTGCAGAGTGAGTTCTAGGACAGCCAAGGCTGTTACAAATGCTAAGATTATAAGCAAGCTTGGCTTGTCTGTCTGTCTGTTTGAGACAGAGTCTTATCTTTACTAAAGTCTGCTCTATAATATAGGAATGTAGTTCAGGCTGGCTTTGAACTCATGCTGATTTTCTTGCATCACCCTGTTGAATCATGGGATTATAAGTGTGGATCACCACACATGGCCACCATAAAAGCCCTTAAAAATTAATGAGGGGAGGGGCTAGAGAGATGGCTCAGTGGTTAAGAATACTTCTTGTTTTTTCAGAGGACCTGAGTTCAGATCCCAGCACCCACATCAGATGGTTTACAATCACCTGTAACTCCAGCTCTAAAGGATCTCAGATTTCCTTCTGGTCTTCTGGGGTTACCTGTATACACATTGCATACATACATACAAGAAAAAAAGCGGGGCTGGAGAGATGGCTCAGTGATTAAGAGCACTGACTGCTCTTTCAGAGGACCCAGATTCAATTCCCACCACTCACAAGGCAGCTCACATCTGTCTGTAACTCCAGTTCCAGGGGATCTGATACCAATTCACACTAAAATAAATAAACAAATAAATAAATAAATAAATAAATAAATAAATAAATAAATAAATAAAAGTGTTCTAAGAGTTCTTAACCACCAAACTAGCCTTCCATCCATGTTTATACACTTCATATTTTTGTTTTGAATCTCTACACTAACAGAAGCATGTTGTACCCCCCTTTTCCAGCCTGTTCTTTAGTAGACCTGAGCTTTTGCAATTACCCATGCTGAGACATGAAGACCCTGTTGGTTTATGTTCCTGGCAGAACACCCCCAGGAACAGCTACAGTTCACTTGGTCCTTTATTTTGCTGAGACAGGCTGTTTCCCAAGAGCCCCCCCCCCTTTTTCTACAGAAACAAGAACAATATCCCAGTAGGTATCTTAGTACTCTCCTGAACAGCCAGTCCATAGCCTTGGTAACATGAGGGAAAGACATGTGCAGACTTGCATCCTTCAGAGGTATTGCTAAATCCTGCCAGGCTGCCTCCTCCCAGCAACCACGATCGAGAGGACTCATTTTGCTGGGCGTGTTACCACAGGCAAGTAAAGGCAGGAGGATCAGGAGTTCAAAGCCAGCTTCAGCTGTATCAACTTTGAGGCCAAACTGGGCTACATGCCGCTTTATCTCAAAGAACAAACAGAAGCCAACAGAATTCGACTCTTTGCCTGTTTTTTTTTTTGTATCCTCACAAGCATTCAGTGTTTTCCGACTTACAATTTTTCTTTTTCTTTTTCTTTTTTTCTCTCCTTCTTTCCTTCTTTCTTTTTTGAAACAGGGTTTCTCTGTGTAGCCTTGGCTGTTCTGGAACTCATTCTGTAGACCAGGCTGACCTTGGTCTCAGAGATCCACCTGCTTCTGCCTCCAGAGTGCTGGAATTAAAGGCAAATGCCACAACTAGGAGCCTATTTTTCATTTTTCTGGAGACAGAATCTTACTGTGTAGTCCATGATAGGTTCAGGCACTCAATCTTCCCTCAGCCTCCTAGTCTTGGTATTACAGAAGAACCACACAAAGTCAAGGTTGAAATTTATTATTATTATTATTATTATTAGGAGCTTGTTCTTATATTTTACTAAATATTTATGCCATGGGGGTCTTTCCTCCATCTTGGTGCTGAATGGCAAGTGCACATCACCCTTATGTACCACAGATCCCTTACTGACCCCAGACTGCCCCACAACAACCCTATTTCACTGTTCCTGGGACTGAAGCTCTCTGCCCTTGCACAGAATGCCTGAGAAAGGCCATGATGCTTCCCTACAGGAGCAGCAACATTTTCAGAGTTAGCCTAAATGTATTCAGCAAGTCTACTCTGATGGTGTAAGTCCAAACACAGCTGGTCCTGGAAGTGTTCCAAAGTCTTCCTATCTTGGGGCAAAAGAACAAGCCCAAAGACTTCTTTTTCTTCCCAGGGTCAGCCCTACTTTATTCCCAGTGTGCCTGGGGTACCTGCTCACTTGGTTTTCGTTTTGAGACAAGATCTCAAGTGTCCCAGGCTGGTCTTGAACTCCTGATTCTGTCTCTGAAATGCTGGGACTACAGGAGTCAATACTGGGAATATAGGAGTATGCCATCACTTCTGGCTCCAAGAAGATTTCTTGGCTATCTGTTTCATGTTAGAAGGTCCCTTGAACTTAATGTTTATCTTTACCTAAGTATCTTGTGTATTTATGGGTACTCACTATGGATGTTTTCCTAGGGGATATTCTTGGAAGAGATGAGGGCCTGGCGACTCATTTCTTCTGGGGCCCTTCAAGGGAAGGTGTGATACTGATGTCGGAGTCACCACGAGTTCCTGTCACTTTAGCAACGACCAGTATGAAGCAAGAATTTTTTCTTTTAAAAATTCATTTTCTTTAAAAATATTTTATCTTTATTTTTATGTATATGGATGTTTTGCCTTCATGTACCTATGTACTGTGCTTGGTGCCCAAGTAAACTAGAAGAGGGAATAGGTTCTCTTGGAATTGGAATTACAGATGGCTGTGCATTGGTGTGTGGGTGCCGGAATCAAACCTGGGTCCTTTTACAATGCTCTTAAATGCTGGCTATCTCTCCAGCCCTACATTTTGTTTTTGTTTTTTTGAGACAACCTTATCTGACCTGGGACGCACTATATAGACCAAACTGATCTTAAAATCACCAGGATTTCCTTCTACCTCTGGAGTGTGGTGGTTACAAGCATGGACCACCGAACTCCATGGTTTGTTTGGGTTTCTTGAGACTGAGTCTCTAGAGGATCAGGCTGGCCTGGAACTTGGTAGACTTTGAGCTTAAGATCCTCTAGCCTCCACCTTCCAAGGCCTGGGATTCCGGGGTGTACTACCTTATTTGATGAACTTTTTCCTTCCTGGCAGAACATTTTAAATCCCATCCTGGCCAGACAAAGGAACAGAGGCCTCTAATACCAGCAGCACTTAGAAAACTAGGCAGAAGGTTCACAAACTTGAGGCCAGTCAGAGCTATATGGCAAGACCTCCCAATTCTCAAACAAATAAATAAACAAACACTCCCCAACCCCACAACCCTGTTCAGAATTAAGAGCTCACCCAACTTTTAATAATTACCATATCTAAAATCAGAACGCAGTTTCATCAGGATTCATGCACATTAGAGATACGGCTCACTCAGGATATTACTTAGAGTCGTTGCTTAGCATTCATGGTTTCAGTCCCCATTACCAGAGGAGAATCAGAAATTCAAAGTTATCTTCAGTTACAATAGTTTGAGGCCAGCCTGGGCTACATGAGGCCCTCTCTCAAGACAGGGTCTAAAGCCGGTTGTGGTGGCACACGCTGGTAGGATTTGCTGAAGGAGGCAGAGGCAGGAGGATCACGAGTTCAAGGCCAGCCTGGGCTACACATTTTTCTCAGCACCCACATGGCAGCTAACAACTGTCTGTAGTTCCAGTTCCAGGCAAACACCAAGGCAAATAAATAAATAAAGTTTAAAAAAAAAAAAAAAAAAGAAAGGGTCTAAAGAGAAGACTTTTAACGGTCAAGAGTCCTGACTGATCTTCCAGAGGACTCAAGTCCGGCTCCCAGCGCGCACTTAGGGCAGCCCAGGATTTCTGTCAGCCCTAGCTCCTGGTTATCCAATGTCCTCTTCTGGTCTCTACAGGCACTGAACTCCTCTCTTCTTTCTTATGCACACACACACACACACTCACACACACTCATGCACACACCCCACAAAAAGATGTACTTGAACTAGTTTTCTTTAGGTTACTTCCTTCCTGTTTTGCTTTATTTGTTTGTTTGTTTTTTTTCTGATAAATGTCTCATGTAGATCAATCCACCCAGGAACTATTTTGATCTTCCAATTCTCCTATATCTGCTCCGGGATCATGGGCATGCACCCCTATATCCAGTTCATTAAGCTCTATTATTTATTTATTGTGGGGTGTTTTGAGACAAGGTTTCTCTGTGTAACCCTTTGGTTGGCCTCACACTTGGAGATCCTCCTGCCTCTGTTTTCCAGGTGCCTGGATCATAGGTGTGCATCACAGCACTTATCAAGCGCTTTTATTTATTATAAGTTTGTTAAATGTATATGGGGAAGGGGCTTTTGTATGTATGTCTATGTGCCTGGTTCTGTGTAGCATCGTCCAAGAGGAATAGGTGGGTATGGTGCCTCCTTTTCTTTTTTTTTTAATTTTATAATTTATTATGTACATAACATACAGAAGAGGATACCAGATCTCACTATAGATGGTTGTGAGCCACCATGTGGTTGGCTGGGAATTGAACTCAGGACCTCGGGAAGAGCAGCCAGTGCTCCTAACCTCTGAGCATCTCTCCAGCCCCTGGTACCTACCTTTCATTACATTAGCTCTTTAGGGTAAGCACAGAGTCAGTGACAAGAACAGATGTCTGGCTGTGTCTACTGCTCTGTGAATGACATCATGGTGGCCATAGAGTCTTACCTCCTAGCCACCTGGTGTACTTCCTTCAACTCCATAGCCATTTAGCTCTGATGAGAGTGGTTATGTTGATAAAAGGGAAATCCTGGGTCCCCTTTGGGGTTCTTGGTCTCATTAATAAGATCATTTAAGAATAGACTCAAATGGGAACACAAGTACAGTTTTATTAGGGCCATCCAGCTGTGAACTTCAGCAGATGCTGGGAAGAGAATAGTGTGGAAGAAAAAGGTCCCGTCGTTGAAGCTGGCATGGAGGATACACACAGGGTGGATGAGAAGCTGGGAAGGAGGCAGGGAAGGAGGCCTTAGAGAAAGTAAGGAAGCTTTAAATATTGGGGTGAGGTGGGGTGGAGCCCAAAGTGCTAAAGCATGCTTAAAAAACAGATACAAAGAAAACAAAGGAAAAGTTCTACAGGCCATCACAGCCCTGAGTGGGTGTGGCCCGTAGGCTTCTGCACTAGGGGTGGCATTCTGGAAAGAAAAGTAGGCATCTCGTTAAGGGCTCATCATTCCACCTCTAGCTGTAGCCTGGCTTAAGGTGAGCCTGCCTTCTTAGGGGTGGTCCCTTGGCCGAGTGACGGAACCAGCCCAACTGGAATGTTAGCTACCTACCCAGGCCAGAGAGACTTATTTTTGTGACACTAACAATGTCAGGAAAACAAACAACACCCTCACTCTTTGGTGTCAGATGTCTGAGTTTAAAATTTTTTTAAAATATTTATTTTATTTTATGTGAATTGGTGTTTTGCCTGCATGTATAACTGTATAAGGGAGTCAGATCTTGGAATTACAGACAGTTGTTAGTTGCCATGTGGTTGCTGGGAATTGAACTCAGGTCCTCTGGAAGAAGAGTCAGTGCTCTTAACCCCTGAGCCATCTCTCCAGCCCAAGTTTTAAATCTTTTTATTATGATTTTTCTAAAGGATTTTTCTGAGGATGGTGGCATGCACATTTACTCTTCTATCACCGAGGAAGCAGAGACGGGCCTGGTCTACACTGAGAATTCAAGGCTAGCCAGAGCCACACTAAAAACCCTGTCACAAAAAAAGAAAAAAATTTTCACCTGGGCCTGATGAGGGAGGCCCATCATCCCAGCTTGCTTGGTAGGTTGAGGCAAGTTTAAACTAAGCTTGGTTATCTTTATGTTAATGAGTCTTTGAGAGAAGGCTCGTGCATTAGGAGTACCTGCTGCTCTTCCAAGGAACCTGGATTTAATTTTTAGCATCCACACGGTGGCTTACTCCAGTCCCAGGATATCCAACAGATCCAACAGTGCTCAGACATACATTAAGACAAAATACCCATGCACGTAAACTAAAAAATGAGAAAAAAAAAAGGAAAGTTTAGGATGCGGCTGGGCAGAGTGCTTACCTAATTCTAGGTTCAATCCCAGTGTTGAGGAGAAAAGGTTTTGCTTTCTCTTTTTACCCCCTCCCTCCCTCCCTCCTTGGCATTCATCATTGTGAGCCACTCCACATCTGCTAGAAGCTGGGGGCTGACCCTGACTGTGGAGAGAGTGACCTGTGCTGGAGCTCAGGGCACACAAGGAAACAGTGTGTAAATCGGCAATCCTAGAGTGTCCCGCCAAGTCTAAGAGGGTGAGTAAAGCCTCACCCTTGGCCTAGACGTCAGGTCGGAGCTACCAAATCTCAAGAATTAAACAAAAAAGTAAGTGTATGGGAGTTTCTGGAACATTCTAGATTCTAGACTGAGGATGGCAGTTTTTTGTTTTTTTGTTTTTGTTTTTTCCCTCGTTCTTCCCTGAACCATAAATGAAAAGGAAACATCAGCTCTGCTCAGAAAACATGAAAAGCAAACTGACATGGAGAAACAAACATACACGGGTTCCCCTACACTAGGGAGCTCCCACCAGCCCCAGGGGAGAGGCTGTAAACTGAAGTAAACAAGTTCCAGAGAAAGGCACAAAACTGCAGCAGTTTTCCAGGAACCTTGTCAGATGTGAGAGGTGCCCACAGGCCTTCCTCCTGCTTCCATACCGGGTTGGGGCTTTCCAGTGGAGAATCTCAAGCGCCCAGGGAAATTCTGAGGAGATCACTGAAGGCCCTAGATACAGGGATGAGTCTGAACAGAAAAACCTTCCACGATACAATCAATGAGGATGCACAGTGAAACCCTGGAAAAACGCCAGACTCCTCAGATGAGACTGCTGGGCAAGAGTTGCACACCTTTCTTGGGAAAAGAAACTGTCCAGAATGCTGAACACAAGGCCCACAAGTTTGCCTATGATGGCCAGAAGGTGGTGGTGCAGGGTGGCATGGGCTGTTCCCCATGGCAAGAGATGGATGCCAGTCCAGGCCCTTGCACACTCCAAGCTTCCTGACAACCTGGGCAGTACTACTTTAGGATGTACTAGGTTGGATGAGACCATCACCAGTCTTGAACAACCAGGTTATGTGATCAGCCCCAAGCAGTGGAGGACAGAGCATTGTTCCGAACAGTAAAGGCTAGTATGGTGTGCCTTGGGCCATTTGCTTTATAACTTATGACAAAAGTCCTTCAAAGTTCAGATAAATTAGATGCTGACCTCTGCCTTCACTGACACAGAATGTTCCCCTTTCTGCCTCACTTCAGAGACTTGTTTATTTAAGCCTACACCAACCTTCACAGGCTATTGAAATCACTGCTTAACCCCAATCTCCCCACCAAAGCCTCTACTCAGCATAGGTAAATGAAGTCAGTCAGCTGGCATTCACTTTAGACATGAATGTCAAGTTTCTGTGGACATTAGTAAATCAGACACTGTAAGGATTTCTGAAAAGTAGCCTTGCAGGCACGCGGTGAATCCAACATGGCGCTAGGTGAGGTAAGAATTCCTGGTATGTAGTAGTCACTCGTGGTAAAGCCAACAGCAGACCATGCTGGGCGGAGGGCTCTCCTCTGGGTGTGGCTATGTAAATCTGTGCCCACTGGTTCTCTTAAAAGGAGACAGCACCTGAAGGCTGGTCTTTTTCTCCCTCCCTTCCCTCCCTTGTACTACTTGGTAACTAACTTTCTTGAATAAACTCTTGTGTGGCATCTGGTGGTGTGCATCTATTCTTAAGCGCAAAACCAACAGACACCCCAGCCAATCAGTGGTGTTATTTGGTTTTTGTAGTGCTCAGGACCTAGGGGCTACATTTTAGGGTTTATTTCCCAACCCCTGGCAGGCAGCTAGGAATTCACCAAGTGTTCATTTCATAAACACATGAAGACATTCATGACTGTTGTGTGCCCTCTTGAAAAATAGGCCTGGACCTACATGAAGATAGGTGGGGTCACCACCTCTAAGAAGCATTCTATTCTGTGTTACGTCTGTATCTCTTACACCTAACAGGAGGCAGGCCACTTAGTAAGTGCTTATTAGGAACATAGTGGAAAATGACTAGCTTTTATTTATGATAGATATTTGAGAATTCAAGGAGGTGGTTAGCTTTGCTTAAGAATCCAGAGAAGAGGAAACCGGTCTTTGGAAATGTAGGAATCAATGACCGAGCAGGGAAGGGATTGGGGGAAGACATGGATCGTAGGCAGTCAGGCAGGCAGGCCAAGAAGACGGGAGTCTGGCTGGTGTGGTTCACTGCCATTAATCTCAGCACTCAGCACATGGAGGCAGAGGCAGGTAGATCTGTGAGTTTGAGGTCAGCTTGGGCAGCCAGATACACAGAGAAACCCTAGTTACAAACAAAACAAAAGAGGAATGTTGGTTTCTCGAGATCAGACACATAACTACCAGTGCCACACTAGAGTTTATTCAGAATTGCTGGATGAGTAGAAGGAACAGAAGCAGAAGAGAAAAAGAGGCGTCTGCAGTGTGGAGTCTCCTTTTAGGAGATGGGGTGGGCACAGATTTACGTAGCCACGCCCAGGGGCGTGCCCTCATGTGTTCCTGACCTCCGTAGGTGTTCTGTTGGTGCCTTGTTGGCTTTAGCACATGGCCACTGCATGCCAGGAATCCTTACAACTGGAAGAAGCCTGAAACAAACAGGAGAGATCTTCATGTAGTGGATACAGAGCTGTAGACGCTTCCGCTTCTGTTTGACCTTTGATAGGAATCCATACAACCCTGTATGGCTCATTAACATCTGTAACTCTAGTTCCAGGAAGGGTCCGGTGCTGTCTTGTGACCTCCACAGGTACCAGGCATACACACATAGTACACACATTTATTTGTGTACTAATACACAAATAAAACACCTATACACATAAAATAAATATGAATCTCTATCTCTACGTAAACATAAATAAATAAATAAGGAGAAAATGACGACTGGGTATTTTGCAAGGCAATAATTAAAGTGTGGCCAGCTAAGGCTGAAGCCCTATCTAAAGATTCACTGGGGAAGGAGAAGTTTCTAGACTCCAGGGAGCATGTACAGAATTCAATACAAGCTTCTGGGCTTATTTGCCTTCTCCATGTACCCCTTCGTTTCTTTGAGACAAGGTCTTTTTACACTGCTCTGGCTGTCCTGGAACTCACTGTGTAAACCAGCCTGGCTTCAGACTCACAGAGATCCTCCTGCCTCTGCCTCCTGAGTGCTGGGATCAAAGGAGTGTGCCACCATGCCCAGCTCTTGTTGGCCTTCTTTTTTCTAAACCCTGTACCCTAGGTCTGTTTCTTGTCTGGGACTGGCTTTAACTCCATTTTGTTTTTAGCAGGGTCTCATTTAGCTGTTCTTGCGTTCACTGTGTAGGCAAGAATGACCCTGAAATCCTGAATTTGCCTTGTCTTCCCAAGTGCTGGGATTATTGTTATCTGCCACACTGGCTCTCCAGCTGGTGTTCTACACACACACACACACACACACACAGCTTGTTTTTCCCTTTGCAGGGTTCTTATCACTAAGTCACAGGTTCTTCCCAGATGTGCGAGAAGACTATATCAAAGCCCAAATAGAGCAGATTTGGGACACACATAGAGTTGGTGTCCTCAAAGGTCCTCATTAGCTATTAAATGATGGGTAACTGAAATACTCCTTCCTGCCATTGAAGAAATAATAATAATAATAAAAAAATGACACAGGATCCACATTATGGCTGGCAGAACTTGGAACAGACTTTTCATCAACAACTTAACAATTTGAATCTCATAAATTTCTGGGTTGATAGTTGTAATTAAAATAAAAACCCATAAAATAAAGTAACAGCTGAAAAGTGAGAACCAGGTCGGACAGGACCGTTATGGAGGTGGTTCCTTTTGTGTAACCAGCACATAGTCTCTTCCTCCTGATTTGCACATGAGCTATGGATATTAACACCCAATGGCTTCTACAAGTACACAAATTTACCAGCTTGGGATCAGAGAATGGGTTATGCTGCCAGGCTGCCTAGGCCACATCGTTTAGCTCCTATTTTAAAAAGTTATTTATGTGTTTAATTTATTCTGAATGTGTGTGTTTTAAAAACATTTATGAGCTGGGCGGTGGTGCCACAGGTCTTTAATCAATCCCAGTGCTCAGGAGGCAGAAGCAGGTGGATTTCTGTGAGTTCAAGGCTAGCATGGTCTACAAACCAAGTTCCAAGACAGCCAGGGATACCCAGAGAAAATCAAAACCAAAACAACAACAACCAAACCAAACCAAACAACAACAACAAAAAAAGCCAACATAAATTATTTTATTTAGTGTGTGTTCATACTTTATCATGTGGGCAGTCAGGAGACCACTCTCAAGATCTGGAGTTGAGGACTGAATTGAGGTGGTTAGTCCTGTGCAGGCCTCTATTTAGTGATCCATCTTGCTTGCCTCAATTTAGCTCCATACTGTGATGTCAAGCTGCCTAACTTCTCATGACTCAGTTTCCTCACCTCTAACATGGAGATGAGAATGGCCCTGGCTGGTCCGAGTATAACAGGGTTCTAATCTCAGCTACCCTTAGGCTGACCCTGGAGGTTAGAGAACCAAAAACCTGCCTGGGTTATAGAAAGAGACCCTATCAAAAACCCAAGACCAACAAAGTCTTCACCCAGAGGAGATAAGAGGTAAATGGTGGGGGCTGGAGAGATGGCTGAGCGGTTAAGAGCACTGACTGCTCTTCCAGAGGAACAAGGTTCAATTCCCAGCACCCACATGGCAGCTCACAACTGTCTGTAGTTCCAGGCAAATAAAAAAAAAGTTTCTTTTTTTTTTGTTGTTGTTGTTTTAAAATGGAACAGGGCTAAGGACAGCAAACAGGATGCCAGCGCTTCATCTCACAAACTGCCTGAGATGTTTGTTCCCTTATGGGAATCCTGCCTACTCCCTCTCTTCCCACAGAGGCACTCTCCTCTCAAGGAAGAACAGAAGAAACCACTTATGGACAGGATGCTGAAGGAAGCAAGGAGCTAGATGCCATGGTCTAGAGAAAACTGGGTTAGCAGGTGTGTCTAAGAAGGCCTGGCTTGTCCGGTTCCTATGAAGTGGTGGCACTGGGTGAGGACAGTGGTGTGGCCTGATGTAGGACAGTTGGAGTCTCAGTTCAAGTTTCTTTAGGGCAAGGGCTGGCCTTAGCCAGGGGCCTCCCTCAGCCCCACAAAGGAAAGGATGTGGGAGGGAGCCTGTGGGCAGGAGGGAATCCAGCTGTGTGGGAACTGGAGACTTTCCCACACCGAGATGGGTGGGTGAGAGTATTTAGACTCTGGAAGCAAATAGAAGGATCTAGAAGTGAGAGAAGTGGCCCTAGATATGGACACTCTAAAGGGCTGACAGAGATGGAAACTTAGAGATATTTTAGAGCATGGTGGCTCGTGTGTGTGTGTGTGTGTGTGTGTGTGTGTGTGTGTGTGTGTGTGTGTTTAAGATTTACTTGGGCTGGAGAGATGGCTCAGCAGTTAAGAGCACTGAATGTTCTTCCGGAGGACCTGAGTTCAATTCCCAGCATCTACATGGCAGCTAACAACTGTCTCTAATCCCAAGATCTGACACCCTTACATAGTTATACATGTAGGCAGAACACTAATTCACATAAAATAAAAACAAATTTAAAAAAAAATAAAAATTAAAAAAAAAAGATTTACTTATTTTTATTTTATGGTCATCGATGTTTTGCCTGGCTGTATGTCTCCGTGAGAGCATCAGATCCTTGGAACTACAGTTACTGAAAGTTGTGAGCTGCCAGGGGAGTGCTGGAAATTGAGCCAGGGCCCTTTGGAAGACCAGCTAGTACTCTTAACTACTGAGTAATCTCTCCAATCCTTGTGGAATTTCTTTTTTTATATATCTTTGTTTGTTTCTAAGATAGAGTCACTCTGGGTAATATATCTCTGGTTGTTCTGGGACTTGCTCTGTAGACCAAGTCTGGCCTTGAACCTATAGAGATCCTCCAGCCTCGGCTGAGTGCTGGGATTAAGGCCACCACACTCAGCTCATTATTGTTTCCAAAAGAAAATAATCCATAGAGTCCTGATGTAGTAAGGGTAATGCAGCGGAGACCCACAGAGCTGACCCCTCCCACCCCGTACAGCAGGACAGTTCCGGACTTTCAATCTGGGTGTCCTGGCCTATGGATCAGGTGGCCTCCCGAAGGCAGTTAAAAGTGTACGCCCAGAACTGCCTCTCTCCCTGGGGGCAGACACCCACTTAATCCTTTCCTTGCAAAGACCCCTCCCACAAACTGGTCCCCAGCCTGGAGGCTGCACTGTAAACCCTCCTAGAAAACAGAAAGCGTTAAAAGCTTGCCAACGTATAATAGCAAGGACGGTTAGGTCACATGGCACACACACTGAATTCACCTTAATATGGGCAGGATAGGGCCAAGGAGTCAATTCCCACGGAAAACAGTAGTGACCCAAAGACCTTATGCCTGCCTAAGGTCATAATGACTAGAGCGCTTTTCCTGTCCACTGGTCTCCTCCCCTCGGGCTCATTGTCAGCTCTCATCTTCCTGACATCCTGAGGGTCTCGGAGATCTCTGCATCCAGCCTGAGTGTGCCAATTCTGTTTTCTAGCCACGATCTGCGCCCACGCTGCGGAGACACCACGGTCTCCCCGCCGTGCCCCTTGAGCACATCCCTTCAACGGTCTCTGGGTGTAACCGCTTTGCGGGTCGCTACGCGCTGCCCTTCCCATCCCGGAGGCAGGTGCACCCCCCAACCTCTTTGAGTCCTTGCAACCTCCCCGAGGGACTTGTGGCGCGACCAGAGCCATAGCGCAATGTTGAGACGAGCGGGTCATAGTGACCGCCAACTTTGTGCTCAATCATGGGGCTGAGGCTACAACCAACCCTAGAGACAGGAGTGGGGGCACGGAGCAATGCATCTGCAGAGTGCTCGACTCTCGGAACAGGGGCTCTGAGCTGGAGCGCGGAGGCGGCTCCTCCATGCTCCAATTGAGCCCTGGAAAAAACCCAGGCGCGCGGGCAGGCCAGGGATGGCAGGAACAAAGACTGCCGGGGCCGGATGCAGTCATGGAAAAACCCATCGGGGCGCCGGCGCGGGGGCGGCGCGCCTGGCAGTCGCAGCATCTACCGCCTACTGGGCGGGGCCTCTCCCAGCCAGAACCACCACCGGCATGGAGAGGTCCCGGGAGCGGGAAAAATGCGGGACGGGTAACCCCGGCGTCGCCACGCTCCGGGTGCCTGTAAGCACCGCGAGCTCGCGATCGTGTACTCGGCTGGTACACGCGGAGTCTTGCACGTGGCCCCCTTGGCTGGTGGACCAAAATGCAGCAGGCTGTCGCAGCGGCCACGTGGAGGGGGCGCACGGACCCCCACACTGGCGCGACGCGCCCGCACACACTTGCACTATGCACATGATCACTTACACGCACGTGCGCCCAGACACGCGAGCTGCCTACAACTCCCAAGGCAGAAGCAAGGAAACGGCTGGACAGAAAAGGGAGGAAATGAAATAGAGGCTCGTTAGGGCGGGCCCCCACGGCTAGACACTGGAACCTCAGAGAAGCAGGAGGCGGGGGTTGGAGAGGCTTTGAAGAAACCAGTTTTAGGGCTGCCCCTCCATTTTACAGGTGCTGGCTCCGGGCCTCCCACGGCCGGACGTGCCCAGTTCCCGCCTCCGGGCTAGAGCTTCCCTCTCGTGCGGGCCGCTGCCCAGCCTAGTAAATTTGGCTGCAGATCTGGAGAGGCGGGTTCCGACTTTTTTTTCCCCCCTGTAGAAAAGGAAAGTGTTCGTGCAAGATGGACCCATTGACTCCCAAACCTTTTCCTGTTTCTTTTTTTTTTTTTTTTTAAGTGAAGGAGGAACTGAGCTCGGTGGTTGGAGGTGGCACACACTCATCTCGGTTCATATATGTCCCTGTGTTTATTTGTGCTGCTGCTTGTTAACGGGGTGGGGGTTCAAAGCCTGGCCTGGGGAGGATGCGCCGTGCAGGGGGTGAGGGAAGAGAGGGTCGCAGGATAGCACATGGCTACTGTGGCGTCTGGGAGCAGAGAAGCCCAGGCTCTCCCTATGTGAAGCTGCTGTTGTGGGTGGGTGCAGGAGCGGGGTGGCTCCTGGGACTTGGAGGAACCCAGAGCTTCAAAACATTTAATTATAAACAACTGAGGGGAAGGGGCAGAGGCAGGAAGGTCTCTGAGTTCAAGGCTAGCCTGGTTTAGAGTTCAGGACAGCCAGGGCGGTTACAAAGAGAGCCTTGTCTCAAACCAAAAACATAACAAAAAACTGAGGTAGTGGACGAAGTTTATTCCAGACCCTGGGATTCCAGGAGATCAAGAATTCAAAGCCAGAAATCAAGGCATACAAAGCCTGAGTCAGGCTGAAGACTGCTGGACACCCTGCCTCAACCCAACAAACCTAACCTCCTCCAAGTTAATCAAATAACAAAGAAGAGGTCTGGCTGGGAGAGTTTAGACTCTTCTCTAGGTTCAATACCACATAAGCAGGCAGGTGCCTACCCGACCCCACCAGATCCAGCGAGTTGGTAATTACTTGTGGTCTTTGAAACGGACTTTGGAATCTCTCAAATTTCCTGATGTTACCTAATATTGTCGAGCCTCAATTTACTCCTCATTAAAATGGGTCCAAGGTTTATGGCACTGAAAGTGGTTGTCAGTCACCCTTCGGCTCTGCTTTACCTCTCAGTGGGGCAGGGGCACATTCCATAGCTCCTCTTTGGCCACTTCTCAAAAATCATCCTAAATTTCGGTTTCTTGTGAGCGGGATGGGAGTGTGTTTGGGGAGGGATTGCTTTGTAGCCAGCGTCAGGCAAGGCTGGGGGAGTAGCGCCCCCTGCTGGATCGTTCCAGTAGGGTCTACTTCAGTCCCAGAAGACAAGCCAAGGCTAACCTGAGGACCGCCGGGCTCCATTGGCCTTTGTCCCTGGTGTCTTGGTTTCCTCTCCAGCAGACCGAAAGAATGCTGGTTCCCCACAGCAGCGTCTCCCCAGCCATCCAATTCCTCAGCCTGTTCCAACTTCCACAGGCTTCTTTTGCCGTGGAGGAATGAGCTAACTTGCTATTTATAGTGGACTCTACAGTTTACAAAGGTTGCTGCTTCTGGGCGGGACGTCATTAAGAAAGGATCATTTTGCCTTGCTCAGGGGTGGTTTGGATTCTACCGCCTCCATCCAGCTGTGTAACCAAGGCAACGTTCAAAACACTGAATAACCAGCAGGACAGGCGTCAGCCAATCGGAACAGAGTGTGCCAGTAATGGACTGGGACGCCCTAATCTCTGTGTACCTGCTCAAACTTCTGGATGATCATCAGCCTTACTGATTCTGGATTCTCCGCCTACTATAAAGGGATTTAGTTGGTAACAGTATCACCTTCTAGAGCTTTTGAAGCCCAAATTAGTTAAGGCTTGTCACAGCTTGCCAAAGTGTCTAAAGCACCCAGTAGGGTTTAGCCTAGGTGATTCTACCTGCTTTCTGCGAGTGGTGAGTCACCCTCAGGGTGATTGCCACTCTTAAGGGAAAGTTGCCAGCTGATTCCATTGTGTGTGTTCAAGGCCCATCCCCTGATTCTCCCACCCTTTCTGCAGCCTGAGCAGCATCTCCACATCGCTCCAACTATCTCTGGGATTGAGCCTTTCCTTCTGATTCTGCTCCTGACCTCCTCCTGCCTTGCTGTCCCCGAGCCCCCTCACTAGCTAGCCACTTCCCACAGCCCATCTCCCCCGGATCCATCCCCTAGTATAGAAGGCCCAGAGCTATCTAGATTCTTGTATCTCTTGCTTCCAAAAACAGCTGACCTCCTCTGCTTGCCTGAATTCAGTAGTTTCCTATTTGCTTGCGGTGCTTAGGCAGTATTCACCTCAACAACACAGCCTGCCGTACTCTCTACCTTGGAGGGCAGCCTTCCGTGCCTCATGTAATAGCCCTCCACTAAAGGAGTGCTGTATTCTTTATTCATTCCAGCATCCTTCCTGTAACTCCATCATTGTAGAGGACACAGCTCCAAGAGCTAGATAGCTTCATCAGCCAGGCTGTCCTACTTCAGCTATGGGTCAGTCGCCGGTAGAGACATGGCTGATGTTTCTTGGAGTCTTGGATCCAAGGACTCCGCGTGGTCAGCCCTTTAGGCTTCTGCCTTTATACCTGTGTCATTCTTGTCCCCTCCTTCCCATCCTTGTTTCAGCTTTGGGATGTCCCTTACTCCCTATCGGGATCTTCCTCCAGCTAGTTCAAGGGCTGTCTGCCTTTTGCCCCTGTTCTGACATCCTGCTTTTGGGTGGTTTGGTTTCTCTGGCGCCCTTGAATTTTCTGCTGCTGCTTCCAGACAGGGACTCACTATGTAGTCTTGGCTGGTCTGGACGTATTGAACAGACAGGCCTTGACTCACAGAGATCCTCCTGCCTCTGCCTCCTGAGTACTGAATTTAAAAGTCCAGTGACATCATACCTGGGCTTCAACTTCACTTTTGAGCCCATGTCTCCTGTTTCTGCCCCTGTACTTTGGACGTGAGCTTTCCCTTGATCCAGAATACTGTACCTACCGTCTATCTCGAAGTCAGTGCTGGAATTACAGATTAAGCCACCTTATCCAGCTCTTTCCCTTGGGTTCTAGAGACTGCACTTAGGTTGGTAAATAATTTTACCAGTTGAGCCATCCCCCTGGCCCTCTCCCTTTTTATGTGTATGGGAACTTTGCCTGCATATATATACTTTTGTACCACATGGGTACCTGATGCCCTCAGAGGACATCAGATGCCATGAAACAAGCTAGAGTTACAGATGGTTGAAGGTGCTATAAATCGAACCAGGGCCCTCTGGAAAGGCAGCCAGTGCTCTCAACTGCTGACCCATATTTTCAGTTCTTTTTTTTTTTTAAATTTTTTTGAGACAGGGTCTCATTATAAAGCTAGTCTTCAATTCACTCTGTAGACCAGGCTGGCTTTGAAGTCACAGAGATCTGCCTGCTTCTGTCCCCTGCCTCTCCCCAGTGCAAAGATTAAAGACCTGTGGTTCTATGTCCAGCTCACACATTTCTTTTTTCTTTTTATTTCTGGTCCTGGATCAAATTGATTCCAGGGCTGCCTCCTCATGTATGCCAGCCTACATCTTCAGGAGATTCTTGGGGGTCTTGATAAATGGTAGATTCTGACCCATCGATCTGGGTGGAGACTGATAGTCTGTGTCCCTTTCAATCTCCCAGGTAGTGTTGATGTCTGGCATGAAGACCATACTTTGAGAAACAAGGCTTATAGAAGCACATGTCAGCTGATGGATCCAGAAGTGTCCATTGAACAGCAGACTCCATAGGCAGAAATATACGGAAACTAAACAAGTCAAGGCTAGGACTCTATGGACTGCAGGTCTATACAGAAGAATATTACACAGGTTCAAACCAGTGGTCAGGCCCCACAGCACTTCTAGAATTGCTTTTGGATATGCTCCTGTACCAAAATGTATGGGTTACATGTGATAGAGCCACACTCTTGCCTCAGTCAGCGCTATACTTATATAATCATCTCAGGGACTGAGGATGTGGCTCAGATGAGAGAGTGTTAGCCTAGCAAGGAAGTTCTAGGTTCAATTCCAAGTACTGCATAAACTAGGTCTGGTGAGGGTCACTGGTGATCCCAGCACTCAGGAGGTGGAGGATTAAGAAATTGAAAGTCATCCTTGGTTTCTTAGTGATTTTGAGGTTAGCCTGAGCTATGAAAAACCCTGTCTCCAAACAAAGCTACCACACAGTTCTTTACCTCTCTCAGAACTTGTGTGTCGTTCCCACCTCTTTAGAATCAAAACTGGATTCTTCTAGGCTTTGTATCATCTCTTCGGTCTCTGTTCTTACTGTTATTGAAGCTCATACCACACTTAACTTTTTGTAGCTCCAAACCCAGCTCCTGATCAGTGTCAGCTTGCAAGTGGTTCAGTGCCCAGCCCCTAATGTGAGCTGCCTTTTGCAGAGACACCTTCCCAGATCTAAAGCAAGCTTGGCCAGGAACATGTTGTTCATAAACAGCATCGAGTATTCTCTATGTGTCATTCTGGTTTTGTTTGTCTTTTTTAGATTTATTTATGTACTTTATGTATGGGGGTGTTTTGTCTGCATGTACATTTACTTACCAGAAGAGGGCATCTGATGCCTTGAGACTGCAGTTACAGATGTTGTGAGCCACCATGTAGGTGCTGGGAATTGAATTCAGGACTTCAGAAAGTACAGCCAGTGCTTTTAACTGATGAGCCATCCCTCTAGCCTCCAGCCCCTGTTTTGTTTTTTGTTTTGTTTTTTAAAATATTTTGTTATATTATGTGCATTGGTGTTTTGCTTGTATGTCTGTGAGGGTGCCATCTTGAAGTTAGGGACAGTTGTTAGCTGCCAAGTGGTTGCTGGGAATTGAACCTGGGTCCTCTAGAAGAGCAGTCAGTGCTCTCAACCGCTGAGCCATCTCTCCAGCCCCCAGGCCCTGTTTTTTTGTTGGTTTTCCCCTTTAATAGCACTCTCTGTTATTGCCTTATATTTTGGGTTGCTTTTTATCTGCTTCTCTACTGGAATGAGTTCCTTGAGGCCAGGTATTCCCCCATGTTCTTCCATTCCTACTAAAAACAGTTAGTGCTCAGGACATAGTAGGCCTGTTGAATGGATGACTGTTACAGGATAGACATTTGTAAAGGCCAGAGGTACCCAGAAGTGTCCTGGGGAAATGTCAGAAGGTCAAGGAGGTCATCTCTAAGAAGGGGCCGAGTAATTAAGCAGCAGCAGCTTCATCAGAGAGTGTTCTGAGGTTGGTCCTTCTGGACAGCAGAAGAAGGTGGACTATGATACTTGCTGTGGGACGATCCTTCTCTACACTATGAATATGTGTTACTCTCATTGGTTAATAAACAGCTGAAAGGCTCGTGGGTGAGCAGGAAGTTAGGTGGGAAAGCCATGCTGAGGATAATTGAAGAGGGAGGGTGTAGTTAGGAGATGCCATGAGCCATGTAGCAATACATAGATCAATAGAAATGGGTTCATCAAGGTTGTAAGAGCTAACAAACCTGGGCTATCGGCTGAACAATTTTAATTAATATTAAGCTTCTGAGTTGTTATTTGAGAGCGGCTGCAGGATAGGAAAATTTATAGATACTGTCTCAGGGATTACTGAGATACCCTCAGCTAATGCCATGGGGTTCTCCAGAGTAAGAGCTGCCTTTTCTCATAATCCTGAATGGAGACTGGACGTTTCTGCAGCAGTCCTTGGATACACCCATGACAGGAGATTCGACTCCAGGCAACTTGTTTCAGTAATTACAGCATAACACAGGACATTGCCTACCTAGCATGTGGGACCCACCAGGTTGGGAGTCCTGGTCAGGGAGTATGGCTGAATGAGAGGAAGACTGAGCCCCCATCCCCAGCCCTGTGTTTGTGTGTGTTCAGAAATCTCAAGAGCAGAGTGAATCATAAGTATGATGATGGCTTTAGGAAACTACCACCACATGAACTTGTAGCCAAGGATGACCTTGACTTTCCGGTTCTCTTGCTTCCATCTCCTAAGAGATGGAAATATTAGCATGTGTCACCACTCTGCCTGGGTTTATGCAGTGCTGCGGAGAGAGCCCAGACCTCCAAGTATGATAGGCAAGCAACTCTATCAATTGAGCTAAATCCCCACCCTTTTTATTTTTGTCAAGTCTATCTCTGTTGGTCAGACTGGGTTCAAATGGCCCTCTCAGTTTAGCCTCTTGAAACAGGGCTACAGATGATCACTTGCCTAACATCCTTAAACATCCATTAAACAAGAAACTTTGGATTCTCCTTTTGTACAAATTACATAGCTGGCCCTGTTTTTCTAGCTCTGTATAATAAGCCAAGGCTGATTTCTGAGGGATTGTCAAGAGTGACATACTGGACAGGGAGGGCATGGGCCCAGGTAGACCTCAAATTGTGTAATGCAGGAATTACAATGCCCTTGTTTGTGTATGAAACAGGGATCATGGTGCTGGCTCCACCTAGAGAGAAGGAGAGAAACCAAGTTCAGCTGTCCCAACTGCAGGTCAGACTGTAGAGTCAGTGCCCTGGAAAGAGAGCCCAGAGGCCACTCTGAAAGATGCCAGCCATCTCCAGCTCCTGCTCTCAGAACCCTGGGTCGATGTCACATGGCAGCCACTGGCTGTTGACTGAGTTTACAGAGACCATTAGGATGCCTCCTGGACCAGGCAAAGCTACCCGGAGTAGACAGAGTCTAGAAGTCAGTGCTTGGCTTGTGAGGCTGGGGGATGGTGGGTGACAGAGTGGGTGTGTTTATGGGGGATGGTTGCTCCCTGAAGACAGATGGTGAGGGACCTGGATCAAAGGATTGATTGCCAGTGGGAGGAGGAGCCTTGGAGAGGCTTGGATGCTGTGTAACCTAAGTCACAGACTCAGTCACAACACCCTGAATCTTCAGTCCCAGTCACTGGCAGGCCTTGACCAGCTTTAAGGCCCACATTCGGGTCATTGCTTTATTTTTGCACACCTGTTTTTCCTCAATCTCCTGACTTCTTCTCCAGGTGTGAATCTTATTCTTTCTCTGCTCACTGATGCTGTCTGCCTCCGTTTACCATGTATGTGACACACTGTAGTTCACCCTCAGTGGCCAGAACTGGGCTTATTTCCTACACGATGAGTCTTTTCTGTATTCTGTACAAGGGACCCATCGTTTTATTTTTTGCACTGAGGTTCCAAAGCTCTGTAGCCCATCTGCTCACCAGGGCATCACAGGCAGTTCCCAGTAGCTGAATACCAGAGATTTACAAGAGGTTCTGATTCTGGCAGCTCGGAAAGGGTTAGAAACCACACTCTGGGAACGCCAACGCCGAGCACCTACTGTGTACCACCAATACTGGGGTACCAGCCAAAGTGGCCGTGTGGACTACCACAAACAGAAGCCTCTTTCTTCTAGGGCTTACGCAGGAGAGCGTTTTATAAACGAGACAAAGCCAGGCGGTCTAGGGGCCTCCGGGGCAGAGAGAGAAAAAGCAGGGTGTAGGGAACCCAGGCGGGGCGCTCCACGGGGGCGCAAACCCCGCCCCGCCTGGGCTCGCAGCCTGAAAGGGCCTCTGTGTCGCGGCCACCGCCCGCCCCGCGGCCCAGAGAGCACTTCCTCAGCTGCGCCAGACCCCGGAGGCTCCGCCACCCCTCTAGGGACAGACACAAATAGTTCCCAGCGCAGCTGTCCAGCCAGTTGCCTGGGGAACTAAACTCAATGGACTGACGTCATCCGGCCGTCGCTTAGCAACTGACACCGACTCTCCTTCCCCGCCCGGGCGTTGAGGTCACGGTCGTCAAGGAGACAGTGGGGCGGGGCCAGGGCGGGGCTGCTGGGCCCCTGGTGGCCTGGATCCAGGTTGGGAGCCTCCGAACCTTGCTGGGTTTGGAGGAAACGTTGCCGCCTGCCTTGCAGCAACACAGACACTCTGCCTTGCCCTCGGCTGGTCGGGCGGCAGAAAGCCCCTTTGTGGCCCGATGCGCTCGGCACTCAGATTTTTCTCGTAGACAGAGCCTTTGTTGTTCTTACTCCATCTCGCCAGTTTTCTATTCCAGCCTTATTTCCTCACCAGGCCCCAACCTGGACTCCTGTTCTGCTAACAGGAGATAGCACAGGGTGTTTTTCTTCTCCTCCCTGGTCACCCAGGAAATGTAGGCACTTGGCCATGAGCCTTGTGGGAGGAGACATAGGGCCCTGCTCCCTACATTTTGTCTAAGTCCTATTTCCTTCTCCACTCCTGACCCTGAGCACTTGGGAGGCAGAGACAGGCATATCACTGTGAGATCGACACCAGCATGGTCTACAGAGCGAGTTCCAGGACAGCCAGGGCTACACGGAGAAACCCCGTCTGGAAAAACAAAAACAAAAAAAGTATTAATAGGATACAGGAGATTGTTAGTCAACCTATTTCGCCATTGGTTGACATACAAAATTCACATGCAAAGGAACATTCCTTTAGTTCGTGGAGTTAGGTGGAGGATTTAAAAAGATCCAAATGTCTTGGCTCCCTCCAAAGCACACTGTCAAAGCTCAGCTGCACGCAGTCACAAGCTTGTGTAGGTGTGGTGGCCAAGCTCTAGAGTCCAGGGGTGGGCTATGCCTGGTCTTGGGCAAACATCTGGTCCCATCCGTGGCCCGGGCAGTGCGGTGGGAAAGCTGACTTTTGTCTGCTGAAGACCGTTTAGTGAGGCGGTATGAAGGGTAGAATTCCACCTGTAAGCAGTGGAAGATCTAGGAGGAAAGCTTGCAGGAAGGGCAGAGTGTGGTGGGAGGGGAGAGGTCTAAAGCCATAAAAAGGGTGGTGGACACCAGATGTTCTTACAGTCATTCTTTCCCCAGTTCTTACTAACACAACTCATCAGTCCTGTTTGTGTACTTCACCTTGAGCTCTGCCATGTCCTATGATGAGACTCCTGACAGATACCACAGCACAGGAAATCCCAGAAGCATTTGTTGCTTTTTCTGTTCTTCGAGACAGAGACCCCTGCAGTCCGGGCTGGTCTGGAATTTGCTAGGTAGACCATGCTAGTCTTGAACTCTACTATTTCCTGCTTCAACTGCCCAAGTCTCAGAACTCCCCACTATTAAATGCTGTTGCAGCATGGTTTCTGTTCTTCTACCCAACACTGGGGAATCTGTAAAGAATAGACATCTATTTAGCTGACAGTTTTAGAGACTGGGGCATCCAAGAGCATGGGACCAGTATCTGTATCTGATGGGAGCCTGCTTGATTTACTGAGATGTGAAGAGCTGTACTTCACCTGGTAGCAAGCATATTAGCTCAGGTCCCACTTTCCCTAAAAAAGCCCCCTCCCCTGAATCTGGGCACACACTTTTTTTATCCCAGTTCATAGAAGGCAGAGTCAAGCAGATATCTGAGTTCGAGGCCAGCCTGGTCTCCACAGCAAGGTCCAAGTCAACCAGGATTTCACAAGGAGAACTAAATAAATCTCTAAATAAATAAGTTACAATGAGCCCATTGTTACCTTATTGAATTTCAGTTACTTTTCCAAATCCCCACCTCCAAATGCCCTTACCATTTAAGTTGGGAGATTAAGTTTCTGGAAAATTTTAACTTTAGTGTGCTGGATTTTTTTATGTTTTAGTTTTGTCTTTGTGTAAGTCTGTGTTTTTAAAGTTAAAAATTTAAGTCAGGCAGTGGTGGCACATGCCTTTAATCCCAGTACTTGGGAGGCAGAGGCAGGTGAGGTTCTCTGTGAGTTTGAGGCCAGCTACAGAATTAGTTCTAGGATAGCCAGGGCTATGCAGAAACTCTGTTTTGAAAAAAGATTTTTAAATTATTGTGTATGCATGGCTACCATGATGCAATTTATGAAATTTGGTTCTTTCCTTCTTCCTTATGGGTCTTGGGGCTTGAATTTTAATCTTCAGATTTTGTAGCAAGTGCCTTTAGATACTGAACTATTTCATCTGCTCTACACACACACACACACACACACACACACACACACACACACACACCATCCCCTTCTTTAGAGACAGGGTTTCTCTGTGTAGCCCCCTTGAACTCACAGAGATCTACCTGCCTCTGGCTCCTGAGTGCTATAATTTAAAGGCTATGTAACCATGCCCTTTTACACCTGGCTTTTTTTTTTTTTAACACTTTTATTTATTTTTAATTATTTGCTTTGGTGTTTTGCCTGGAACTGAAACTACAGACAGTTATTAGCTGCCATGTGGGTGCTGGGGATCGAACCCGGGTCTTCTGGAAGAGCAGACGGTGCTCTTAACCACTGAGCCATCTCTCCAGCCCCCTACACCTGGCTTTTTAAATGTGGTTCCAGAGATCCATCTCAGGTTTTCAGCTGTGCTTGGCAATTACACAGAGCCATCTTGCAGCCCCTGGTGTGTTGTTTTTGAGGAAGGGTTGCAGGTAGCCCAAGGTGGCCTTGACCTTGCTGTGTTATAGCCAAGGATAACCTTGAGATTTCGATCCTTTTGTTCCCACCTTTCCAGTGCTGGGTTTCTCAGGGTGTGCCACACCATTCTCTCTCTCTCTCTCTCTCTCTCTCTCTCTCTCTCTCTCTCTCTCTCTCTCTCTCTCACACACACACACACACACACACACACACACACATATGTGTGTATATATATATATATATTCACACACATATTTATTTATTTATTTTCGGAGATAGGGTTTGTCTGTGTAACCCCTGGCTGTCCTGGCACTCTCTTTGTAGATCAGACTGGCCTCAAACTCAGTCTACCTCTGCCTCCCAAGTACTGGGATTAAAGGTACACACCACAACCCGCTGGACAAAATATTCATTATTAATCAGAGTATCTCAGTGAGGTAAAAGGGAGAATTGTCTTAGAGTTCCTATTGCTATGATGAGATGCCATGACCAAAAACATCTTGGGTTTCTATATGTTGTGAATATGTTTTACTACCATTGGTTAATAAAGATGTTTAAAAAAAAAATCTTGGGGAAGAAAGGGTTTATTTGGTTTACAGTTCCACGTCATAGTCCATCATTGAAAGAAGTCAGAACAGTGCCCAAGTAGGCAGGAACCTCGAGGCAGAAGCTGATGCAGAGGCCATGAAGAGTGCTACTTACTGGCTTGCTCCCCAGGGCTTGCTCAGCCTTCTTTCTTATAGAACCCAGGACCACCAGCCCCGGGATAGCACCACCCACAATGGGCTGGGCTCTCCCTTATCAATCACTCAACAAGAAAATACCCCACAGGCTTGTTTACTTTTGGAGGCATTTTCTCAATTGAGACTCCCATTTCTCAGATAATTCCAGATTGTGTTATTGACATAGAACTAACCAGTACAAGATCCATCTTATAGTTGAAGAAAATTCAATGAGACATGAAAACCCTGTCCTCGCACCACTGTTTATACTGATGAATTACTCTGCTTGTTTTTAGGCCTGGGTTTAAAGGATATTGTCTGTCCTGGCTCTTCTGCCTGGCTGGCCCCTGCTTCAAAGACTCTGCTGGTGTTTTGTGTCTCTGAGCATCAAGAACTTCAGTATTTGAGCTATCATGATTCCTGTTGGAAAGTCTGTGACCCTCTGTCTTTTAAGAAAGCACATACAGGTGTTTTATCTGCATGCATATTTGTGTAACACATGTGTACCTGGTGCCTGAAGGAACCAGAAAAGATCTGGAATTACAGATGATTCTAAGCTCCGATGTGAGTGTTGGGGATTCAACCCTGATCCTGGGGAAGAGCAGCCAGTGCTCTTAACACTGAACATCTCTCCAGGCCTTCCTGCATCTTCTTATGCTTAGGAGCTTTCCAGAGGTAATTTCCAGCGTGTACCTGTTAACTGGGCTATCTCATGATATACCCAATCTGCTTCTACTCAAGGACTGGGTCTGGACCCTGCAGGTGTGGAGCAGTGCAGCCCTCTCTCCAGCAGAGGGCGTGATCTGCATTCCTCAGAACATTGAAAGCCCAACAGCAGCTAGCCCGAGAAAATGGGAGTAGCCTTGACCCTCAGAGATTCACTCTTTCAGTTCAATACTTAAAGGTGTAATTTAAAAAACCTTATTCATTTTACATTATTATTACTGTGTTACCGTGTTGTGTTCAGGCATGTGGGCTATACTCCTAGCCTAAACTTCCAAATTTTCTTTTTTTCTTTTCTTTCTTTTTTTTTTTTTGAGACAGTTTCTCTATATAACCTTGGCTGTCTTGGAACTCATTATACATATCAGACTAGTCTTGAACTCACAGAGACCCACCTGCCTCTGCCTCCTGAATGTTGGGATCTAAGGTGGGCACCACTCCTGGCCTAAGGTGTTTTTTGTTTTTAAGTAGGGTCTCACTGGTTGTCCTGGAACTCGGAGATTTGTCTTCTGCTTCTGCTTCTAAAGTGGGGGTATGAAACACATGTGCCACTGTATCTGGTCCCCCCGCTCCCCGACTTTTCCAGACTAGTTTCTCTGTGTAGCCCTGGTTATCCTGGAACTAACTCTATAGACCATGCTGGCTTACAACTTACAATTCTCTCATTTTGGTCACCATGCATGGCTTGAGTTTTTCCCATCATTTGAATTTATGAAATACACATACCCGTCTCAGTATGGGCTTCTTTGTATTGTGTGGGCTCAAGGCCATGATGTGGTAAATGTCACAGGCCATTACACCCTGCTGTGAGGAAGAGAGTGAAGTCCAAGTAGGCAGGAAGAGAAGGAGGGGGTTGGTCAAAGCTTTGATGCCCGTCCACTAACCCCAGCTAGCTTCACAAGACAGCGTGATTTGGGTGAGGCAGGTTCCCGCAGGACCTGCTCCAAGCAAACGCTCCCAGCAGCTGGGGGAACAAATCCTTCATTGATTCAGATGGCAGCAAATGCTAGGTCTGTCCTGCTGACTCTTGGCCTGGTTGAAATGACATTTTGTTTGGTCTTTCTTTTGTTCTTTTGAGACAGGGACTTCTGTGTGCAGCCTTAGCTGGCCTGAAACTCTCTGTGTAGACCTAGATAGCCTTCACCTGCCTTTGCCTTTCTAGTACCTGGACTAAAGTTGTGGGCCATTGTACTTGGCCTATTGTTGCTTTTAATTATTTTGTTGGTGGTGGTGGTGGTGGTTTGGTGGTTTGTTTGTTTCTGTTTCTATGTAGCCCTGGCTGTCCTGGAACTCAATCTGTAGACCAAACTGGCCTTAAACTCACAGAGAGTCTATCTTTGCCTCTGTGCTGGGATTAAAGACGTGCACCACCACCACCTTGACCTAATTCTATTTTTAAAAATTTTATGTATATAAACGTTTTACTTGCATTTATGTCTCTGTAAAACTTGCATGCCCAATGCCTGCAGAGGCCAGAAGGGAGACGCTGGATCCCCTAGTAACTGGAGTTACACGTGAATGAACAGCCATGTGGGTGGCAAACCCTGGTCCTCTGCAAGAGCTGCAAATGCTCTTAACCGATGAGACATCTTTCCAGCCCGTTTTGTTTTGTGAGGCAGGATTCCAAGGAGCCCAGTTTGGCCCCTAACTCTCTATGTAGCCTCAACTTCTGACCCTCCTTGTCTCTATTCTTCAAGCTACAGACAGAACACATTCAAAAGTCCATCTCAGAAACTGCCGTCTATTGTCACAGGTTACCCCTGACAACAGGTTTTGGTAGGGGTGGGTTTATAACTTTGCCCCACCTCAAGTCTCAACATCAGAGAGTTCCCTGCAAACACCACCCAATTAACCTCTCTATATTTCATTAATATCAATTTTCTTTTAGCATGGTGTGGCTTGGATGCCTTCAAGTCCATGTGCCCATAAAGGTCAGGATCACTTGCCCTGGAACCTGTGTTCTATGAGCTGCTTCCGGTAGTTTACTCTTGCTCTTTGGGGGACCACCACCCAGCTCCCAAATAAGTACACGGAGGCTTAGACTTATAAATGCCTGGGCCTTAGCTTGGCTTGTCTTTAGCCAGCTTTTCTTAAATATCCCATCTACCTTTGCCTCTGGCTTTTGCCTTTCTCTATTCTATATACCTCTTTCCTTCTTAGCCCATGACTGTGTGGCTGGATGGCTGGATGGCTGGATGGCTGGGTGGCTGGATGGCTGGGTGGCTGGATGGCTGGATGGCTGGGTGGCTGGGTGGCTGGATGGCTGGGTGGCTGGATGGCTGGATGGCTGGGTGGTAGGCCCTGACATCCTCCTCTCTTTTTCCTTTTCTTGCTTCTTCTCTCAAGTCTAAATTTCTCCTCCTATTTACTCTCTCTGCCTGGCAGCCATGCCCGTCCCTCTCCCGCCTGGTGGTCCTGCCTATCTCTATCCTGCCTGGCTATTGGCTATTCAGTTGTTTATTAGGTATTTTAGGCAGGCAAAGTAACACAGCTTCACAGAGTTAAATGCAACATCATTAAACGAACATTTCACAGCATAATTGAATGTAACACATCGTAACTAATGTTCCCTGACAGCTCCCTCTCTTTCTCTTGCAGTGGGTGAAGGGGTATGTGTGTCTTTTTTGTAGTTCCTGCCTTCTGCCTTGTCCTTCTTTCTCTGGCATTTCACACTTGGCCGTATCCTGGCTGGGGTAAATGCATTTCTATGCTGGACGTTCACCTCCCTCCTCAAGTGTGCTGTCCCAGTTTTCTTCCCGGGTCTGCCTGCTGCTAGGTGTAATCCCTAATATGATGGAGAGGAGAGAAAGCAGGCCAGAAGAGGGCACCAGATCTCATTCTAGACGTTGTGAGCCATCGTGTGGTTGCTGGGAATGGAACTCAGGACCTCCAGAAGAACAGACAGTGCTCTCAACCTCTGAACCATCTCTCCAGCCCCCTCTTCCTCCTTATAACCAAGCAGTACACATTCTTGGTCTCTAGCTCCTCAGGACCAGTTCTGTCAGGAGCCACCATGGTGGATAATCACTCTATAGACTCCACTGTGTGTCCTGGACAGCTAACTTACTCATGGTAACCCAGTGTAGTTGGAAGCTATGATCCCTTAATAGGGGAAGAAATTGAGGCCCAGAAAGAGCTGGAAACCTAACTGGTCCCCGTAGTAGAGCCAGTATCCAAGGTAACCTGGACCCAAAGGCCAGGCCCCTCATTATTCTGCAGACTGGAGGTCCAGCTGTGTTGTGAAAGGTCCCTGATTCTAGAATGACTATGGCCTGGTCCAGAGGACATGCATTTTTTTCAAGACAGGGTTTCTCTATTTAACGACTATGGCTATTCTGGAACTTGCTCCATAGACCAAGCTGGCTTATAACTCAAAGAGATCCGGTCTGTGTCTGCCTCCTGAGTGCTGGGATTAAAGGCGTGTGCCACCACTACCCAACTCAGAGGACAAGCACTTCAATCTTGTGGCTACCAGACCAAGCATCAGTGTTCTCTTCAGGGACTGGCCTGCTAGAGCCAGTGGGAACACATTCTCTCTTCTTGTCTAGAATGAGAAAAGACTGCTGGAGAGTGAAAAGAGCCTACTGGGAAGACAGCGGAGGACCCATACATGGCCACGCCCACACAAGCCACGCCCATACACAGCCAGGCCCATAGCAGAAGTGCCCACTGCTAGTTCCTGTGTTCATGCTGACTGGTTTGGTTTTGGTCCCCTTCAGGTCACCTGTACTGCTTAATCAGCTGCCAACTTGGCGCTAGCTAGGTCATCTGGGAAGAGAGAACTTCACTTGAGAACACGCCAATCCATCAGATTGGCTTGATGTGGTACTGCCCACACCTGGGCACAGGTGGTTCTGGGTTATATAAGAAGCAGGCTGAGCAAGCCACAGGGAACAAGCCAGTAGATAGCATTTCTTTATGGGCTCCGCTTCAGTTCCTGCCTCGAGTTCCTGCCCTGATGGCCTTACATGAGACTACATGAAGGACTCTAGGTTGAAATAAACCCTTTTGCTCTCAAGCTGTTTTTGGTTAAAGTGCTTTATCACGGCAGGAAAGCCTCAGACACCATCTTTGCAGTTTCAATGAGTAGCAGAACCTGGCTCACAGTGACTGTTTAAGCCATTGAAAGCAGGGCCGGACAGTTTTAGCCCCCTCCCCCCTATTGTGAGTTTCAATTATCTGACATTTTCCACCCGATCTCCTTCCCACCCCAACAACTGTCTCACTTCCCTGGACCTTGACCTTCCTCCTCATTGCCTCTGTCTGCGGGACACCAGGGACACAATTTCTCTGTCTCCCTTTAGGATTTATTAGGATTTATTACGTATAGCGGTCTGCCTGCAGGCCAGAAGAGGGCGCCAGATCTCATTACAGGTGGTTGTGAGCTACCTTGAGTTTGCTGGGGGTTGATCCAGGACCTCTGGAAGAGCAGCCAGTGCTCTTAACCGCTGAAACATCTCTCCAGCACCTGTCTCTCACTCTTAAGGTCTGACTCAGTTGCTCTTTCTGGGGATTGGAGTGATCGCTCTCCATATTCTGAATTCCTTGTTTTCATGGCATAGGGACAGTTCATCCGCACCTTCAGCAGGTGTCAGCTTCCCAGAAGGAAGGGCATACACAGATGGGGCCTGTGCTTCCTCTTGGGGTTTGGAGCGCTGCTTCTTTTCAAGAGCCACCTGTAAAGTAGGAGTGGCAGCTGGTGCCTCTGAGAACCAGAATGAATCAGCTTTCACTGACAAAGGCCAGGGAAGCTGTCATGGGCAGCGGGCAGATTAACTGCTTGGACCCTGAAAATGAGAATCTTGATTTAAAAAAAAAAAAAAAAAAGAAAAAAAAAATTATTGTATAAAGTGTTCTGCCTGCATGTATGTTTGCATGCCAGAAGAGGGCACCATATCTCATTACAGATGGTTGTGAGCCAACATGAGGTAATTGAACTCAGGACCTTTGGAACAGCAGCCAGTGCCCTTAACCTCTGAGCCATCTTTCTAGACTTAAATTTTTTTTTTTTAGAGAAGCAAAACCCTGGTGTTTTTTTTTTTTTTTTTTTTTTAAAAAACTTTATTATTTATTTATTTGCCTTGGTGTTTTGCCTGGAACTGGAACTACAGACAGTTGTTAGCTGCCATGTGGGTGCTGGGAATCGAACCCGGGTCCTCTGGAAGAGCAGACGGTGCTCTTAACCGCTGAGCCATCTCTCCAGCCCCGTTTTGTTTTGTTTTAAAGATTTGTTTATTATATATACAGGATACAGAAGAGGGCACAAGATCACATTACAGATGGTTGTGAGCCACCATGTGGTTGCTGGGAATTGAACTCAGGACCTCTGGAAGAACATTCAGTGCTCTTAATCTCTGAGCCATCTCTCCAGCCCTGTTTTGTGTTTTTTTGTTTTTTTGTTTGTTTGCTTGTTTTAATATGTGGTGATTTGAAAGAAAATGGCCCTCAAAAGGAGAGGTACTGTTAGGAGATGTAGCTTTATTGGAGTAGGTGTGGCCTTGTTGGAGGAAGTAAGTCACTGTGGAGGCAGGCTTTGAGGTTTCATATATGTTCAAGCCACACCAAGTGAGACAGTTTACTTCCTGCTGCCTTTCAGTCAAGATGCAGAATTCTCCAGCACCATGTCTGCCTGCACACCACCATACTTCCAGCCTCCATGCTCCCCACCATGATGATAATAAATTAAATCTCTGAAAGTGGAAGCGAGCCACCTCAATTAAATGTTTTCCTTTATAAGAGTGTTGTGATCATGATATCTCTTCACAGCAATAGAAACCCTAAGACATTACATAAACTTTAACAATGTGAGCGACTGGGACCAGAGAGATGGCTCACTAGTTAAGAGCATTATCTGCTCTTGCAAAGGACCCAGATTTGATTCCCAGCACCCATATGGTAATCTTTTGTAATTTCAGTTCAGGAGATGGGGAATCCAACAACACCCTCTTCTGGCCTCCATGGACACTACATGAATGTAGTACACATACATACATACATACATACATACATACAGGAAAAATACTCATATACACAAACATATTTAAAAGGAGAAAATGTTTTTAAAAATATGAACACTGAAAAATTCTAAAAACCAAACCAGTCAATGACCTAGGTTCATCCCCAGGGCCCCATCTGGAGACACACAGGAAAGTTAGGATGGATGAGCAGTTGGTCCTTGGCTGAGTGTAAGGCTATGCCTGAGGGCAGGGTTGGGCTGGATTTTGCTCAAGATGTAGCCCTGGGTTTGTCAGAGTGTGACTATGTCTTCCAACACATGTGGCCCTGGGTTCACTCCCATCCTTACTCTTGGACACACTTTCCAAGATGCAAATGGCAGAGGCCAGAGCAAACATCATGGAAATCTGGACCAAAGGTGGGCAGCCATTCTGGTTGTCCAGTTTGAAATCTAATGGCTTACATCTATCCCTTTATTCTCACATCACCTTAGTCCGGTGAATGGTTTGGTCACCCTCCCTGAGCCTGGTCCCACGGAGCACTACATCAAATTCCATTGTGTCCCTGTTTTCCTGCATTGGCGTGCTAGTGTTTGTGTGTGGTGGTGGAGTTCCTCTCTCTATTCCAAGATGAGGAGAGGGAGGCCAGCCAGTGCAGGTTCCAGGGCTAGATACACCAGAAATCTGATTCTAAACCTTAAAAGGATTGCATGGGACCCAGGTATGTCCTCCAAGAAGTCTCATATAATACTCTCTGCTACTACTTCCCAGAACCTCACCAGGTAGCCTGGGCATGGGATGGGAAATAGGCAGGTTAACCGTGGAAATACAGCTGGCTTTTGCCCATCTGAAATTTCCCTCTGCTCTTTTTCAGCCCTGTCAGAGCCCAGCTCCTGTCTCTGCACTTTGCTCCCAGACCCAAATGGAACAACCTAAGAGCATTATTTCCAGAACATTTTGAACCCCTTCTGTCCATTTACCCTGTTGCTCCACTGCATGGATAAGGGCAGAGCTTAGAAAATAAACGCTTGTGGTTATTTACTGAAGGGCGGGGAGAATCATCTAACTAAAGCAGGGTGGGCAGGGAGCAGGGGACTTGATGGGCTAGTCACTATTGGGGCCAGTGCGGGCCCAGCGTTGGGTGAGATGGTTGGCCAGGTAGCGCACAGCTGAACGAACAGCTGAACGGATGCCTTCGGCGGTTCGTCTCTCCATAGACTCCAGCAGGTGTGTGACTGAGCGCAGGGCTGAGCCAGTACCAGCCACCAAGCCAGAGGAGAAAGCTGATCTGGCGCTACCCAAGAGGCTGGAGACAGAGCGCAGGCTGGGACCCTCGTCCTGTAGCCTGTCGGCTGGAGAGCTATGACCTGCGGCCAGAAGACCCACAGCCAAACCCATGCCCGTGGCTGTGTCGGACCATACCAGGATGTCTGCGAGGGAGCTGATGGAGCCCTCACCACCGCCTAGCAGGCTAGTCATGGAGCGCATGTAGTCATGTTCCACATCAGCTCTATACAGGTTGGGATCTAGAAGGTTCCTGCCCAGGGCAGCATGGCAGAGATCTGGAGAGGGAGGTGTACTGCATGTTGGGGAGCTGGGGAAAGGTGAGGTGTGCAGGATTGTTGAGTCATCAGATGAATCCTCCCCTGTCGGCACTGGGGATCTAGCCTTGCTTTCAGGGTTCAAGGACTTAAAACCTTCAGCTTCTTGCTCAGCAGACTTGGTGATACTCGTGGACTCTAGGTCAGGACTACTGGTTTCCAAAGGGGATGGGTCAGTAGCTCCCACTGAAGGCTGGACATCTTCAGGCAGGGCAGCGGGGACATCTTCAGTCAGGGCAGAGGGGATGTCAGCATTTGGGGCTGTTTCTGGCTGCCCTTCGGGAACATTCAGCTTTCCTGGTGTCTTTTCCTGGTTCTGGTTCTGGGAGACACTTGGGGAAACTGTGCGGCTCCGACTTGCACGATTATTTTCAGCCAGTCTGTCCCACACTGGGTTCTGGAAGCCCACAAACAGTTGCAGGGTACCTGGGTCTTGGGGCAGCAGAGATGTGATTTCTTCAGGATTCTCCTGGTTATGGCTTGGAGCATCTGGGCTCTCCTCTCTGCCCCCAGTTGATATATCCGTGGAGATGGCAGCCTCTACATCTTGCCCTATGGGGGTGGCCATCTGCATGGAAGCCTGATTCCCATTCTGTTCCATGGAAGTGGTGGTTGATGTGGATGCCTGGTTTTCATCCTGTCCCATGAAGGTGGCAATCTGCGTGGGCACTTGGTTTACATTTTGCTCCGTGGGGGTGGCAATCTGCACGGAGGCCTGGCCTTCCTCCTGCCCCACGAAGGTGGCAGCCTTAATGGAGACTTGATCTTCATCTTGCTCAGTGGCAATGGCTGTTGCCACAGAGGCCTGGTCTACATCCTGCTGTTCAGTGAGTGCAGCAGTGACATCTGCTGAGGGGACATCATCAGGCAGAAAGTCAGGGCTTGGGGACTCTCCAGGTAAGTCTACAGAGCTGGCATCATATACCGGCCTGCTGGTAGCTTCAGCCTCTTCCAAGGGCTCAGTGGTCATCTATGCCCCCTGCTACCTATGGTGGTTGGGGAAAGAGTAGCTTGACTCTGCTAGGCTCAGTTGTCCAGGTGGTGACGTCACAGGAGGTTGTGGGCAGCTGGTGATGTCACAGGTACTTGTTGAGCAATGGTCCTGGATCTCTTGAGCCTGTCAAGTGGCTGTCCTGGGGAGATTCATAGCCAGGGTTGCAGGCTCATAGGAAATGGTTTACAATGAAGGTGTATAGGTGGGTCCAGGTGCAATCTAGAGCTGTGAATTTATGATGAGAATACCTTGGGGAATGAGAAGAGGGGGGTGATATTGAGTTAGAGCCAGCGAGTCTTTTATTTATTGGGAAGTGGGAATCAGTGTCTTGCTATGTAGTCAGACTGGCTTCCCACTTCGATCCTCATGTCTGAGCCTCTCAAGAGCTGGGATGACATACGTGTGCTGTACCAGGTTCGAATCAAGATTCATATCATCCCTCCCACCATCTTTCTGTCCTCACTAGTGCTTCAGGACACCAATTTAGCCAGTCTTTCTTTGAGAGTCATTTCTCTAGCAATGGAGAAGATATAACAGAGAACAGGCCGGGGTGGCATCTAGGCCGACTCTCCTCAGTTAACTTTGTGACACAGAGGCAGGGCTGGAGAGATGGCTCAGCGGTTAAGAGCACCGTCTGCTCTTCCAGAGGACCTGAGTTCAATTCCCAGCACCCACATGGCAGCTCACAACTGTCTGTAGTTCCAGTCCCAGGCAAACACCAAGGCAAATAATAAATAAACAAATAAATAAATAAACAAACAAACAAATAAATAAATAAATAAATGACACAGGGGCAATCTGCCTGCCCAGCTGGGTTGAGACAGGGGCCTGCAAAGACTGTAAATGCAGGGGTTATCCTGAAAGGAGCATGGACCATAGAAGCCCAGTGTGTGAGCTGGAGAGATGGCTCAGCGGTTAAGAGCGCTGACTGCCCTTCCAGAGGACCTAGGTTCAATTCCCAGTACCCACATGACAGCTCACAACTGTCTGTAACTCCAGTTCCAGGGGACCCAACACTCCTCCAGGTAGCTGGAGGTCAGGTGTAGCTGAGTGGTAGCATGCATCCGGTTTGGTCCCTGAGTGTGGAGGCTGGAATGGAAGGTTCCGTTCGTATACTTGTGCTCACTTTGATTGTCAGACCATAGTTCTTGCTCCTCAGGGGTTAGAGGAGCATTGAGGACCTGATCCCACCGGGGGCCCCAGCATCTCTCTGGATGGTGGGCTTAGGTCTATTTTACATCTTCTCTCCTGGGGCCAGCAACAGAGGTGGCAGGGTGTGTGTGGGGTGATGGAGATCAGCTGCTTCTTCAAGATCACAGGAACAATCACTGGCTCGAGGATTTGCATTCCACCTATCTTCAGTCTTCAAGCTCTTCAGGATTTGTTCCTAGGGGATGGGGGTAATATTTAAAAGTTGAGGCCAGTGGGACAGCTCGGTGGGGAAGAGCACCTGCCTCCAAGCTATGATGATCTGAGTCTGATGCCTGGGAACCACATAGTAGGAGAACTGAGTCCTGCAAATTGTTCTCTGTGATCCACACATGTGTCATGGTGCGCAGAGAGAGAGAGAGAGAGAGAGAGAGAGAGAGAGAGAGAGAGAGAGACAAGAAGTGTAATAAAAAAAATATTGGGCCTGATGTGGTGATGCACACCTTCAATCCCAGCACTTGGGAGGCAGAGGCAGGTGGATCTCTGTAAGTTCAAGGCTGTCCTGGTCTACATAACAAGCTCCAAGAGAGCCAAGGTTACATAGGGAAACTTATTCTTTCTTTTGTTTTTTGACAGGGTTTCTTCATGTAGCTCTGGCTATCCTGGAACTTGCTTCTTATACCAGGGTGGTAGCCTCCAATGCACAAACATCCACCTACTTTTGCTTCCAAAGTGCTGGGATTAAAGGTGTTCACCACCAATGTCCAGCTAAACCTTTTCTAAAAAAACCTAACAAACAAACAAAAAAAATGAGAGATGCTGGCCAGCATAACAGAGGCTTAGCATTGGTAAATCAGCTTTACTAGGCTAGTAGATGCCAGCGAGCACCAGCCCTGGGTCACACCACAAGGAGGCTCCATCACAGTACATGGACTCCTTTCTCTCCTCATACGCTCTCCCTGCTGCCTCTCCTGGTCCCTGGCTCCTCTGATGCTAAGGTTTGAATCTGGAATGTCCTTCACAGGCTTATGTCTTGAACGCTCGCTCCCCAGCTTGTAGAATTATTTTTGAAGCCTATGGGGCCTGGAGGAAGTGGGGCCTGGAAGAAAAAAAGACCCTCTAGCACAGAGTCTTAGGCTGTCATGCTCACCCTGGCTTCCGGTCATCTCTCTGCTTCCTGTCTACTGTGACGCGAACAGACTTTTCCACCATCATGCATGGACACGCCTCTGAAATACCAGTCAGGATAAGCTATTTCTCAAGTTGTTTCTGTCAAGGACTTTTGCCAAAGTATCAGAGAGTGTGCCCACTCCCACCCCCTCCAGTGTGCCTCTCTTCACCCTTCCTATACTTTTGAGCATCGGCTCCCCCTAGTCACCCTCCACCTAACCCTCTGAGGAAGACTCTACTTCATGGGAATTGGTTAGAACTTTATAAAGAATCCTTCAAAGAGCTAGGGGTGTATGTGTGTGTGTGTGTTGATGTTTTGCACTTGGGGGGTGCCTCCATGTACATAGGGGACCTTGGTTGTCTTGCTCTCTGTCACACCCCACCTTATTGCTGAGACAGCATCTCTCCCTGAACCTGAAGCTATAACCCCAAGTTCCAGTGAACCTCCTGCCTCTTTCCCACGGTGCTGGGAGAATGCCAGCATGCCCTGCTTTTTACATGGGTGCCAGGGACTCACACTTAGGCTTCATGCCTATGAAGCAAGCACGGCCACTCACTGCACCACCACCTCAGCCTCAGGCCTGGTTTTACATGGCACATTTTACGACAGTCAGACGTAGGGCTACTGGCAACTAAACTACATCCCCAGACTTATTAAATTTCAAATGCTATAAAAACGTGTGGGTGGGTTGGGGAGGTGCGTGTAAGGGAAGAAGGAGAAAGAAAGGAAAAAAATTGAGGAAAAAAGGGAGGAGACAAGTGGGAAGGAAGGAGAGAGGGGCTGGAGGGATGGCCTAGCAGTTACGAGCACTTGCTCATCTTCCAGGGCACTGGGGTTTTGATTCTCAGCACCTACATGGGGCCGATCACAGCTGCCGGTAACTCAGTCTCCAGGGGAGGGGATCTGGCACCTTCTGCCTCCAAGGACACCTGCACACACATGACCCATGTGCACACAAATGAATTAAAAAAAATCTGTGGGGGCTGGAGAGATGGCTCAGCGGTTAGGAGCACTGTCTGCTCTTCCAGAGGACCCGGGTTCGATTCCCAGCACCCACATGGCAGCTAACAACTGTCTGTAGTTCCAGTTCCAGGCAAGCACCAAGGCAAATAAATAAATAAATAATAAATAAATAAAGTTTAAAAAAAAAAAAAAATCTGTGAATGCAGGCATGGTAGCACATACTTGTAATCCCAGGACATGGGAGGCAAAGGGAGGGGTTCTAGGTCATTCTTGACTACATACGAAGTTTGAGAAAAATCTCCAACTTCCTAGACTCTGCTGAATCTCAGCAAACCAAGAAGCTGCCTCAGGAAAACCTTAGCAAATCGAAGGCTAGCCTGCGCTATACAATTTATTGTCTCCTATAAGCAAGCAATGGAAAAGATTCGAAAATAACATGAAATGGGATAGTAGACCTTAAGCCTGTAACTTCACTTTTGTCCAGATCCATTTTGTAAACTGTGATTACAGATCCACAGCTATGTTGGAGCAGGTGGGAACACTGCTAGCACCTCCCTGTGTGAATGTGGTTAGGGTACACCTACGCTACATCCACAGCATCCTACTCTGCTCACCCACTCTTCACACCCCTCCTCTGGATGCTGTCCATTGATGTGGTCCTAGGAGCCTGGCTCCTTACAGGCTTTCCACCTTCATTCTGGGTGTGTGGATCTGGAACTTTCTAAAGGCTCTGTGGTCCCTGTCAGCATGCTCCCCACGGTCTTACTCAGTTCGGGGAGGCCATTGTTCAAACTCCCACCTGAGGCTACTGAGGCCTTCCTTGGGGATACCTGGCAAAGTCTCTGGGAGCTTGAGTCATGGGGTTGGCTGTCCCTGGAGGCAGGCTCTCTGAAAATCGGTACTCTGTGGAGCAAACACTGGGCTCCGGGTCTTCCCTGGAGACTTTCTCCTTGGACATTTGAAAAACCAAGGCAATGGAGCAAACAGGGCCACCAGAGCAGATGGTGTGGGAATTCCACTTGGAAGACACTCCACATTTGTTTGAAAGAAACAGTTTAATGAGCCCCGTGGGTGGGGGCTGAGACCCCAAAGGCATTCTTGGGTTACTAAGCCTCCTCTCTTATGAAGGGTGGCTGAGCCAGGAGGGCAGGGTTGGGTTAGAGCAGACGCTAAGAGAACCCTCTTGCTGTGTAGGTCCCCACCCAAGTCAGGACTCTGCATTTCCCAGGAAACGAAGGACGCCCAGGCTGCCACCCACAGGGAAGCTGAAAAATGCCGGGCTCTGGGAGTGCAGTCCTTCCAGGCTTGGGGAGAGCCGGATTCCTTCTAAGGGAGACCAAGTTGTTTGTGTCTAGGTCTCCAAGGTAAAGCCCTCAGTGGGAGTGGCCCATGCCTGGTTTTCCATGCCTTTGTGTGAATCCTGGGAGAGCACACGTTTCCTGGAGAGTGCGGAGTTTGCCCTGGGGATCAACAGTGAGGGCAGCGCAGAGCAGCGCTGGGTGATTGCTTAGTATCTGGGAACCTCTGGGCTAGCCTCATACTTCCTCTTCCAGATGAACGGACTCAAGTGGGAGAGACAAAGAGTGACGGACCAAGTGTAGACATAAGTTTATACACTTGAAGAAGAGAAATAATGTCTGGTGTAAAAGCTGGCAAAAAAAAAAAAAAAAAAAAAAAAAAAAAAAAAAAAAAAAAAAAAAAAAAAAAAAAAAAAAAAAAAAAAAAAAAAAAAAAAAAAAAAAAAAAAAAAAAAAAAAAAAAAAAAAAAAAAAAAAAAAAAAAAAAAAAAAAAAAAAGAAAAAAAGAAAGAAAGAAACAAAAACCAAAAAAAACCAAAAAAAACAAAAACCTCTAACCAGTGGTTCTCAGCCTTCCCCAGTACTTTGGTCTTTAATACAGTTCCTCATGCTGTGCTGACCCCCAACCATAAAATCATTTTATTACTACTTCATACCTATCATCTTGCTGGATATCTGATATGCAACCCTCACAGATTGAGAACTGCCGCAGTTTAAACATTTTTAAGATAAATCACAAACTATGAAAAATGTCATTTGATATTTCTGCCATATGGGCCTTACAACTGAACTATATAAAATCCCACTTGTAGCCAGGCCCGTTATTTCAGCACTTAGGCTGACAGAGCAGGAAGACCAGGCATTTAAGGTCTTTATCCCATACTCCACATTCAAGAAGTTCAAATTCAGCCTGGGTGAGCTAGTGAAACAGTCTCATGCAAAACACCTCCCAAGAGCTGGAATTACTGTTCCTGGACTCCACCAAACGGCCAGTGAGCAGCCAGCCTTCGAGGCTTATTTCATCAAAGTATAGGACCTATCATTGGAGCCTTTGTTCTGAAACTTCCATAATTCATTTGCCCTTTCAGCAAGGCATAAATATTATTTAAATTACTAGAATACATTTGCAAGTCAAAATAAAATTTCTTCTTAAATATCCCAGAAACTCAGGTCCCCCATGCAAATAGAATTCAGAGCACCCAAATGCCCATAGAGGAAGATGACCCTGAACAAGCACGTCTGCCCCACAATCTGTAAACAAAGGGGTGCTTCACCATTCCCTATTCCCACTCTGAGTACCCAGCTCTGAGGTCAGCTTTGCTGATCCCCATCTCCAGGGCCATAGATAGGTCACTCCTCAGGGTGGCCAGACAATAGCTATGAGTCACCATGTGAAGTTCACTGAGGGTCCAGGGAGGTGGGTTGTTCTAGGCCCTTCACATGGCCTGACCACATGCCATCTTAAGGGGCCCAGGTACAGACAAGCCTTGGGAGGCTGTAGCAGAAGTTGTGATGAATCTACAGTGTTCTTCCTGTTACCATCTCTGTCACTCTTTGAGGTCCTTAAGTGCCAGCAGGTGGTACTGGGTAGAATCCCAAAGGGGAGGCTCAGTGGGTAAAGACAAATGCCGCCCAGATTCCTGACCCATGTTCAATCCTGAAATCCCTGGGGACCCACAAGGTGGAGGGAGAGATTCCTGACAGTCATTCTCTGACCTATGTACACATGTCCTTCCTTCACAAAAGAAACTGACTTTCTTAAGGGGGGAGGGCTGGAGAGATGGCTCAGAGGTTAAGAGCACTGACTGTTCTTTCAGAGGTCCCGAGTTCAATTCCCAGCAACCACCACTGGTGGCTTATCTGTAGTGAGATCTGGTGCCCTCTTCTGGCCTGCAGGCATACATGCTTACAGAACACTGTATATGTAATTAATAAGTAAATTGAAGGGGGGAAAAAAGGAGAGACCTGGATTTGGTTCTCAGAACTCACATGGGAGCTCACAATCATCTGTGACTCTAGCTAAGATCTGATGTTTTCTTCTGAATTTGCAGGTACCAGACATGCATGTGGTGCACATACATACATCAAAACACTCATACATGTAAGATTAAACATATCTTTACAAAATTTCAAAGAGGGGCTGGGGGTGTAGCCTAGTAGGAGAACATCTTCCTACCATATACTGTCCTAGGTTTAGTCTCCAGTCACACACACAGCACACACCACTCCCTACTGGCATGCATGTGCAAATAAGTGTCTTAGTGTTAAAAAAAAAAAAAAAAAAAAAGTCATTCATTATCTGGTTACAACACAGCTCAAAGGGCCAAGTGCATATTTGTAGAAGTGCACAGAGCCCCAGGATCAGATGTCAGCAAGACCTACAGATGAGGCCAGTTGGGGCTCTTTCTCAGTTCCAAAGGTCTGTTAATGATCTGCATAGAACCAACAGATGTTGGAACACCAGCAGAACATGGTCCCTTTGATTTACTAGGCATGGCCTCCTCCATCTGGGCATGCTGAGGGCCATCTTCTTCTAGCCTCCACCATCCTCCTTAGACTCTTTTTTTTTTTTTTTCAAGACAGGGTTTCTCTATGTTATAGCTCTGGCTGTGCTGGAACTCACTTTGTAGACCAAGCTAGCCTCGAACTTAGAGATCTGTCTGCCTCGGTTGGAATTAAAGGTATGTGCTACCACCACCCCGCTGACCCTGACCTCTTGTTTCCTCACAGTTCTGAAGTCTGGGAGTCCCAGGTCAGGGTGCTGTTGAGGGTGGGTTTGCAGGTGACCACCTTCTCCCTGTGTGTTCAATGTCACCTCTTTTCCAGGTGTCTCCTGTGTATCCATCTCTTCTCCTCTTCCTGTTCCCTCTACTTCTTTTCTTCTCCTCCCCTCCCATTATACTTTCTTGGTTTTGATCTTTTGAGGTCTCATGTAGCCCAGGCTAGCCTCAAATTCCTGATCCTTTTGTCTCAGCATCCTGAGAGCTGGGATTATTCGAGTGTGGCAGCACACAGCTTCAAATGTCTTTTCTAGTGACAAAGCCCTATTAGGTTTACCTTAGTCACCTCCTTAAAGGCCCCACCTCTAATTACAGTGATGTTGGGAACCAGAGCTTTAATTCAAGGAAAGTGTAGTACTTTTTTGGGGGGAGGGCAGTTCCATCTGTAGCACCTCACTTCATGGAAACTGGTGTCCTCTCCCAGATGCATCTTGGAAAAATACATTTAGAGGCCTGGAAAGATGCCTCCGTGCTTAAGAACACTGACTGCTTCTTCCAGAAGTCCTGAGTTCAAGTCCCAGAAAACACTGGTAGCTCATAACCACCTGTAAGAGATCTGGTGCCCTCTTCTGGCCTGCAGGACACATGCATGTAGAACACTATATATATAAATTTATATATAAATATAAATAAAATATTACTGTGCTATATAGATATTGTACTATATATTACTATATATGATATTTTAAAAAAGAAAAATACATTTGATTTTCTTGACCTTCCAGGGGCACAGAGGCCAGTGAACCAACAATTGGCCGGTGTCTGTCACTGACCTCTTCTGTATTTGGATGTCCTTAGCTAGGGAAAAAGAGGAAAGTCTGTGTGTTAGACATTGTTTTGAAGCTCCTTGTGTTAAGGAGTTTGCTTTTTCCACTTCCTGAATGAGTACATAATTATGAACTTCCCAGGTCAAGAGGGCAACAGGAAAGAGAGAAAAACAGTGCCATGAAACCTTTTGCTACAGGTCTTGGCTATTCTTGCTCTTTTGGGTCCAGCTGCTAAAAGAAATTGGAGCTGCTGGATGATGAGATAAGTGTGGCTCAGTTTGTCCCATCATCCAGACCACAAGTAGATACTTGTGGATACTGGGACCTGGACCTGGACCAAGTAGCTCCACTCAGCTTACTACAGCCTCGTATTGAAGAAGGTGAGGCCCAGTAGGAGATTCTGGCCAGGCCCAGCTCTAGTGTAAGCTTAGTGATGGGGCTGGGATGTGGCTTCCCTAGAATTCCCAAACTCCTGGGCTCCTTAACACATCTTTAGATCTTTTATTATTATTATTTCATGTGCATTGATGTTTTGCCTGCATGTATGTCTCTGTATGTCAGGTCCCTTGGAACTGGAGTTACAAACAGTTGTGGGACTAGGAATTGAACCTGGGTCCCTCTGGAAGAGAAGCCAGTGCTTTGAACCACTAAGCCATCTTGCCAGCCCCTCCCTTTTTTCTTAACACACCTTTAAACAGCAACCACACATATCACAAAAGGAATAGCCCTGTCCTAGTTATCAATAATTGTCAATCTGCCTAAAGTACCTGAGAAGCGTCTCAGTTGAGAGATTGCCCACATCAGATTGGCCTATGGGCATGTCGATTGTCAATTGATAGAGAGGGCCCAACACCGAGTGGCACTATCCTCTGCTCAGGTTCTGAGATGATTAAAGCATAGATCTTTGACTGAGCCTGCAATTGAGTTTCCCCACGACTTCCCTCTTCTTTTTTTCTGCTTTTGGGTTTTTGAGACAAGGTCTCACTATGTAGACTTAGGTGGCCTGGAATTTGGAATTTGTTATGTAGAACAAGCTGGCCTCAGACTCACAGAGGTCGACCTACCCCACCTCTGGAGTGGTGGAATTAAAGATGTACGTCAGCATGTCCAGCTCCTCTGTAGTTTCTGCCTCAGGTTCTGTTTGTTCTCATCTTGATTTTCTAAGTGGTTGGTTATAGCCTGTAAGATGAATTGCTTTTGGTCAGTTCCTTATCTCAGCAGGAATTAAAATTAGAACAGGTCCCCAAACCTAAAAATCCAAAATTGTTTGAGGCCTCTACAGTAAAAAAAACTGACCTCACATGATAGGTCACAGTCAAAACCAGGCTTTCTAAAAATATTGTATATAAAAGATAGACATGAACTATAAATGGATTTCAATTTTAGGCTTGGGTCCTATCTCAAGATATGTTGTATGTATAAAAATAGTAAAAAAAAGAAAAAAAAAAAAAAAGAAAAAAAAATCCAGAACCCCAGGTATGTCTGGGGCTCAAATGAAAATGTGGCAATTCCTGTCAGAGTTCTGTTAACCTTTCACTCTTGAAAATATTGAATACTGGTCCTGGTGGTACACGCCTTTAAACCTTTAAATCCCAGAACTCTGTAGGCAGAGTCACGTGGATCTCTGAGTTTGAAGCCAACCTGGTCTACAGAGAGAGTTCCAGGACAGCCAGGGATACACAGAAAAACCTTGTCTACAAACTCTTCACCAAAAATTTTTTTAAAAAAGTTATTTTGGACAAATGGCACCATCTGTATCTAGCAGAGACAGTGCTGGTGCCTGGGGTGGATTGGGGCACATCCAAAGAGCCTGACCAGTGCTGACAGCTCTCTGCTGCCTCCTAGTGCTGGTTCTGGGGCATTTCAGGAACTCAGCATTGACTTCTGTGGCTGGCTGATCCATCAGGATTGTCTGAACCCCAGTGCAAGATGAGCATGAGGTTTGCGCTCTGTACCTTATTCACCCCGAACTCCAAGAGCTATTAACAGTTACTGCATAGGGAAATCTTATTTTGAGGTCCCATTCACATCATATTAAAAATACTGAAGGTCAGCTGGATAAAATGGTGCACATCTGTTATCCCAGCATTTGGCAGGTGAAGGCAGGAAGACAGAGGAGTTCAAAGCTAGCCTTGGCTACATAGTGAGTTCTTGGCCAGCCTGGGCTATATGAAACACTATCGTAACATATACATATATATGCACATATATACATTATATATCTATATCATCTTTATCTAGCTATCAATATCATGAAAGGGCCAGGCCGTGGTGCCTTTGGTCCCAGCACTTGGGAAGCAGAGGCAGACAGATCTCTGAGTTTGAGGCCAGCCTGGTCTACAGAGTGAGTTCCAGGATAGCCAGGGCTATACAGAGAAACCTTATTTTGGAAGAGGGATGGTGAGGGTGGGATAGGGGGAGGGGGTGGGAGAGGGGGGCGGGAGAGATAGGGAGCTGAAGAGGTGGCTCATGGTACATCACTCTAGTACCAGGCAATTCAGTGCCCTTTTCTGACCTCTACAGGTATTAAGCACGAATGTGCGCGTACATACGCACAGGTAAAATATACTTAAAAAACGAATACATCTGGGGCTGGAGAGATGGCTCAGCGGTTAAGAGCACCATCTGCTCTTCCAGAGGACCCGGGTTCGATTCCCAGCACCCACATGGCAGCTAACAACTGTCTGTAGTTCCAGTTCCAGGCAAACACCAAGGCAAATAATAAAGTTAAAAAAGTTTAAATAAAGTTAAAAAAAAAACCCGAATACATCTAATTAAAAAATAAAGTAAGTCTTTAAAAGTACAAAAGCATTTTTTTCTTTCCACCATACCTCTACCAATTATCAAAGCACAACTTTCCAGTCTTGCTATATGTACTGACAACTGAGATAATTTCCTAATTATGGGCATGGTGGTGCACACCATTAATCCCAGCACTTGAGGGGCAGAGGCAGGAAACTCTCTGAATTTTAGGGCCTGCTAACATACTGAGTTTTAGGCAAGATGGCTACATAGTGAGACTTTGTCTTATGAAATTTTCCCCTCAAATAATCTGTCTTAATCTTTAAGAAACTTTCATTCTCCACTTAAGATAAAATTTAGACTGGAAACCAGTTCTTAGCTTAAAAGGCCACTTGCCAGCAGGGGGCAGAGTTGGGCTTAGGAGAAAAGTTACTCAGTAAAGGTCTGTACCAATCACATCACCTGGGAAGCTGTTGGGAATCCAGATTCCCAGACCCACCCCAGCCTCACTAACTCGGGAGTGGGTCGAGCATCCAGTTTTGCCACCAATCCTTGCACAGCACTGACGGGACTCAAGATTGACAGCTGGTAGGCTGGAGAGATGGCTCAGAGGTTAAGGGCGATAACTGTTCTTCCAGAGGTCCTGACTTCAATTCCCAGCAATTACATGGTGGCTCACAACCATCTGTAATGACATCTGGTACCCTCTTCTGTATACTGTATACATAACAAATAAATAAATCTTAAAAAAAGATTGACAGGGGCTGGAGAGATGGCTCAGAGGTTAAGAGCAGTGACTGCTCTTCCAGAGGTCCTGAGTTCAATTCCCAGAACCCACATGGTGGCTCACAACCATCTATAATGAGATCTGGTGCCCTCTTCTGGCCTTCAGGCATACATGCACACAGAACACTATACAATAATAAATAAAAGAAAAATTATAAAACTAAAAATAAAAAAAAAGATTGACAGCTGGCACTTTGCCTTAGAGGCAGAAAGGCACTTGAGGCCATGTCCCTGATATTGCAGTGACTTCTGGGGATTGGGGTGGCCTCTCTTCCTGCTGACTCTAGTCAAGAATATAGTAAGGATGGTACCCTTTGTCCCTCCCAACCCCCAAAGTCACCATCAGCAGTCTACAACATAACTAGGTACAGGTATCATCTGTGGGTTGTCACCCCTCCATTATGGCAAGTGGAGTCCCTGGGCTGTGACTGTGAGCACAGCTGGGTCTATGGAACAGGAGGGATGGGAGACAGAGAGAAGGTACTTAAGTCAGGGGCTCCTGGATGAGACAATGGGGAGAACATCATGGAGAACTTAGGAAAGAAGCCCCAGGGGGTGGGGGGAGATGCTGCGCCCTTAGGACCTTTCCTACTAAGGATTATTCTAGGCAGACTGGCTCCCCAGCCTGGCAGTGCAGCATGAAGGTGCTTTTCTTCTTCCTGCTCAAGTCTGCTTCTGGACGCTTCCTCTGGGCTCTGCTGTCTGTTGGGCCATTGTGGGGTCTTCTCTCCTGGAACTTCCCTGGTGAACCACCATGGTAGAGGCCAGGATGTGGTGAGGCCACACGGGACTCAGTTTGCAGATAAGTTCCTTTAGGGTACCGGAAGAGAGAAGAACATGGTCTGATGATTGATATCAGTCAATGTAGATTAAATCCCTTAATTCAGTGACCCATTTAATTTTGTTCTCTCTTGGAAGTCTGTCTAAAGTACTACTTTTACTCCTGTGACATTTCTTGGCCTTCTCAGTAGGTTCCCATATTCCTAACTCCACCTCCGGACACATCTTGACAGCAATGGATCCCGGTCAAGGAGGTTCTTCTTCTCTGCCCCTCTGAGGGAGGGGAGTGTCCATTCCCGCTGAGCCAGCTTGCTTGTCCTTACCTTTTCTTTTTCCATTTCCTTCCTTCCTTCCTTCCTTCCTTCCTTCCTTCCTTCCTTCCTTCCTTCCTTCCTGTCTTTCTGTTTATCTTCTGAGATAGTTTCTCTGGTGAATAGTCCTGGCTCTCCTGGAACTGGCTCTGTTGAACTCGTAGAAATCCACCTGCCTCTGCCTCTCAAGTGCTGAGATTAAAGGTATTTGCTATGCTACCTTGCTTGTTTTTGCTTTGTTTTGTTTTAGGCAGGATTTCTCTGTCCTGAAACTTGTTCTGTAGACCAGGCTGTCCTTTAACTCACAGAGATCTGCCTGCCTCTGCCTCCTGAGTACTGGGATTAAAATGTTTTCTACCACCGCCTGGCTCCTAATGGCTCCTTACCTTTTATCTAGGAAATAAATGGGGGAAAACACCAAGTCGATGCTGCCTGAAATTCCCAAGTGAAACTTATCACCTCGAGTCTGAGGCTCAGAGCTCAGGCCTGCCTTTGATTTCAGTGTCCCAGTGTCCCCCACTTTGTACGGTACCTCCATCCTGGTGGATGCAACCTCAGCTCTCACCAGGTTCTCTCCTTTCTGCCCATCCTCTGGTGTTAAGGCCTGGTGGGCAGTGGTCCTCAGAGTCCCCTGTCTTTCTGTGGGTTTTCTGAGGACCAGTTGTCCTTGGGACTCTGGGCCCCTGTGATGCTGCCCTAAGGGACCAGGACCTCCTCTTTAGGGCTCTTCTCACAGAGAGCAGAGACAGGAAGCAGGTCCTCTGCCCTTGGACTCCCCATCTGCTTCTCTGTCCCACTCTCTGACTGACTCTCCTTTCTGGTTCCAAATGGGGGACCTCACCCCACTTTAAATCAGTGACTCTACCCTCTCCTTTCACGTTCTCAGGAATCTGCCAGGTTCTCCCAGGTCTTGTTTTTGGAAAACAAAACCAGGGACCCTTTAGGGAAGAAGAGGCCCTATAGTGCTGGGTCTGGATCTAGCGGGCAGGAGAACTCCGGAGCTGGTCTGAGACCTCAACAACAGGGTCTGGTGGCTGAGGGGTGCTGAGGATGGAGAAGAATTGAACCAAGGTAGTCAGATCACCAGGGCCAAACACCAAGGCAAATAAATAAATAAATAAAGTTTTTTTTTTTTTTTTTAAAAAAAAAAAAGAACTCCACTGTACTGGATTTCAACTCGCACCAATGACCTCAGTTTGTCTAAGCTATCTATTCAAACATCCAAACAGTTGGTATGTAAGCTTTACATCTTTAGCTTATACTTTTGAGGATTCAGCAATTTAATTCACAGCAGAAAATAGATATCTATGTGTGGCCAGACAAACAAAATTATACGCACCCACATAACGGAAGAGATGGTGTCTAACAAATCGCTAAACTGTGCATAACAGACCAGAAAATAAGATTATATCTACGTCAAGGATGCCGATAAGAGTGAAATAATTTTTGAAGACTTCAAGTCTAAACCTACTGGCAGGAAATGGCTGGATGACAGGAATGTAGAGAGAGCTGAGCATGAGGAGATGAGGAAACAGCTCATGGGATTTTGTAGCCAGATGTTGGCCCTCAAGCCCGAAGGTTCCAGTGTCACACCCAGAAAGAAAATTCCCAGGCAGAGAGCCTTTACTGAGACTGAGCTCACAAAGTCAAAATGAGGAAAAGCAAGCAATAGGAGAGGATTAGAAAGATCAGACCTTCTATCTAAGGGATAGAACTCATAGACAAGTCTAAAACAGGGCTCAGATTAAAACACCCAGATATGTAAAATAAAATAAATCAACCTTAAAATCAAAGATACCGGGGCTGGAGAGATGGCTCAGCGGTTAAGAGCACCGTCTGCTCTTCCAGAGGACCCGGGTTCGATTCCCAGCACCCACATGGCAGCTAACAACTGTCTGTAGTTCCAGTTCCAGGCAAACACCAAGGCAAGCAAATAAATAAATAAATAAATAAAGTTTAAAAAAAAAAAAAATCAAAGATACCCACTGATAATAGCAAACATTATTCTAATGCTTGCTATACACTGGGTCCTGTTTTAAGCACTTTATATTTTCCAGAGCACACTCCCATGAAGGATAACGGTGGTCGGCATTGACATGCTCTACTCTTGGTAGTGAGGCTGGCCTGTGGCCAATATAAAGGTAAAAGGAGAAAAATCAACTCCACAAAGATGTTCTCTGACCCCCATACTCTCTCCACATGCTGAAGTATGTGCATGCCGAAACACACACATCATACACACATACATACAAAAACAACAACAACAACAAAACCCAAAGCAGTAGCGTTCTCATTTCCTTGCAGAGACCTGAGGAACTTTGTGTTGTGTCTAGGGCTGGTCTAGAAGCTCCTAAGAATCACTCCTTTGTCTTTCTTTCATACATTTCTTAGAGTCACACGCATCCACATACATGCGCATACTCATGCACACACATCCCTTTATCAGAGGGCTGAGGATAGAACTGAGGTTCCAGGTTCATGTTCCACCCACCCCGAGCAGCATCCCCAGCCCTCATGGCCATGAGGACCTACCTCTAGCCAGCATAACCCTCTTCAGAAAGTGAGTAACAGAGCAAGGTTAAGGACAAAGATAATCCCTTTCAGCTGTCTGTCTGTCTGTCTCTCAGACAGTTACCTCAGAAGTTGTATTTATTTTCTCATGGCTTCTTCTGGTTGGGAAATGTAGGGATTCTCCTGGAAACAACAGAACACTAGGACTGGTCAGTGATTAAAGGATTCTCACTGTCCAAGCTTCCCAGGCTAGACACTGGCATTATCTTGCTTTCTTTTATAGTTTTTTTTTTTTTCTAAAACTTTATTATTTATTTACTTATTTGCCTTGGTGTTTGCCTGGAACTGGAACTACAGACAGTTGTTAGCTGCCATGTGGGTGCTGGGAATCGAACCGGAAGAGCAGACGGTGCTCTTAACCACTGAGCCATCTCTCCAGCCCCTCTTTTATAGTTTTAAGGCAATATGTGTACATAGTTTTTTTAAAAAAAGCAAAAAACAGGGCTGGAGAGTTGGCTCACTGGTTAAGGCTACTCAATGCTCTTGCAAAGATCTCCTGTTTGAGTCCCAGCACCCACACGCCAGCTTCTTCAGCTCCAGTTCCAGGAGATCCAACACCATCTCCTGACCTCCCTGGGCACCAGGCATGTACATGATGTATCTATACACAAGCAGACAAAAATCTCACAAACATAACATACTAAAATAAGTAAATCTAAAAGAAAAAGATTTTTTAAAAAATTTAGTGGTGTAGCTGACACCCCAGTAAAACTGTAACCTTTCCTGCATCCCATCCCCCACAACAGAAGTCACCTTTTCTTTTTGGCCTGGGCCAACAGAGACTGTGCATGCCTCAGAACCGGCTTTTTGTCCACCTCAGCTAGCCCTGTCCTCTCTCCACAGTGCTCGGTAATAATTGTTGGGCTTCCTGTGTGCTCTGGCAGAAGTTGCCTGATGTTCTGGAACATTCTTCTGTTCTTCTCAGTCAGACAGTAGTCTACAGTGGCCCAGTTCAAGTTCACCTTGTCGATGGACAGTTTCTCTGCTGAGACTTATAAGATGCTCATGCTATCTCTTTCAGCATGGATGCTGGGTACTTAGGCCAGACAAGGCTCTGTGTCCCACAGAGGGCCACCATAGCTTGACCCAAGGCTTGATGGGTACTGGCAAGTTTTAAGGATAAGAAGTCATTTATCGGGGCTGGAGAGATGGCTCAGCGGTTAAGAGCACCGTCTGCTCTTCCGGTTCGATTCCCAGCACCCACATGGCAGCTAACAACTGTCTGTAGTTCCAGTTCCAGGCAAAACACCAAGGCAAATAAATAAATAAATAAATAAATAAATAAATAAATAAAGTTTTTAAAAAAGAAGTCATTTATCTATTTATTTAATCATTTGTTCTTTCATTCACTTATTTATATGTATGCATGCATGCATGTATGTATGTACATGTAGTAGCTGCTCCCTCCAGAGGCCCTGGGAATGAGATATAAAGGGATGAGGTGGACCTATTCTCTGAGGCAGGAACCAGGAGGAGAGCAGAGGAGCAAGCCCAGGCTGCAGGCTGAGGAAAGCTGGACTTGTGTGAAGAATTCTGGAGAATTCCCATCAGTAGTGATGGGATCCTGACTGATTGACAGAGTAGGGTGTGAAATGTGCAGGTAGACTGCAGGTGGGGGACCCAGGAAGGAGGGGCCACTGAATTCATTCCCCTTTAGGAGGCCTCCGGTTTTGTTCACAAGGCTTTCTACTGGTTATGTGAGGTCCGCCACACCAGCAAAGGCAAGCTCTTTGACCTGAAATCAATTCATTGCAGATGTCTGCCACTTCTCCTACATACCATCATGACGACATATACTTAGATTAGCACTTGAATTATTATTTTTATTATTATTGTTATGAGATAGAATTTCTCTGTGTAACAGCCCTGGTTGTCCTGGAACTCTGTAGACTAGGATGGCCTCTAACTCACAGAGAACCTGCTTCTGCCTCCCAAGTGCTGGGATTAAAAGTGTTCACCGGCTAACATTTGCATTATAATAGGGTTCTAAAGCCTGACCTTGTGGGTACTTAGAACCAAATAACCAAATGTTTCAGTAAAACTATATGAAAAGTGACATCATTGTTCCTTCCTTCTTTCTTAATTATATTAACGATTTTCTTTTTGTGACATTTATTTATTTACTGTGTGTGTGGAGGGGGCGTGCAAGTGTACAGGTCACAGGATAGCCCGTGGGAGTCAATTCTCTCCCTTCTAGCATGTGGGTCACAGTAATGAAACTTGGGCTATCAGTTTCCCAGGAAGTACATCTGCCTACTATGCCATTTTGCTAGCTTAAGGCAGTCTTTCTTAATTTTAAAAATTAAGTTTATTCACTTGTCATGTGAGTCTTTTGCTTGTGTGTATGTATGCACACTACATGCATGTTTGGTGCTTGAGGAGGTCAGAAGTGGGTGTGGGATCCCCTGGAACTGAGCTACAGGTGTTTGTGAACCACCATATGAGTGCCCTGGTCCTCTGCAAGACCACGGTGTTCTTAGTTGATGAATCATCTCTTCAGCCACACCTCCCCCCATGGGTGTACTCACCAAGTAGGAGTGTATCTTTAGAAAAGAGACTCGTGTTTATAGAGAGAAGGTCCTCCCAAAGGTGCTCTTCTGCAAGCCAAGAGAGAGACCTCAAGAGAAACTAGACCTGCCCATACCTTGATCTTGAATTTATAGCCCTCCAAACTGAGAAAATTTTTGTTTGGTTAGCTGCCCTGTCTATGACCCTTTGTTATAGCAGATACACTTTCTTGTGGCCTGAAGAGTGCTCCTGGTTCCCTAATTTCAAGCTTTTTTTTTTTTTTATTAAAACTTCTTAAGATTTATTTATTATGTATACTGTGTTTTGCCTGCAGGCCAGAAGAGGGCACCAGATCTCATTACAGATGGTTGTGAGCCAAGTGGATGCTGGGAATTGAACTCAGGACCTTTGGAAGAGCAGCCAGTGCTCTTAACCTCTGAGCCATCTCTCCAGCCCCTAATTTCAAGCTTTTGCTGTTCATCTTTCTCTTACCCATGTTCAAAATGAAGTTGACATGATGACACTTGCCCGTAATCCCAACACTTGGGAATTCAAGATCAGTCTTGGCTACATAGTATGTTTACAGTCAGCTTGGGCTACACGGGACAATATTTTTGAAAAGATGAATCAGAGGAGGCTCTGTCTTCCCACAGGCTGCTGAACTCTGCCCTGTGCTGTGTGTAGTCTCATCTGTCTTGGTTTGTGTGTTCACAGGAAGTCTCTGCCGCAGGGACAGCCGAAATGAGGCAAAGGGGTAATGAGCTGGGGTAAAGGTTACTGACAAGGGCTCAGTTATTTAACAGTCTCTATCACTGTTCCCAGGCTTGACAAAGGCAAATCACGTTGGCCTGATGCCAGCCACATGGGAGTGACTTTGTAGAAGCTCTGTCCTTGGACAGGCAGCTGATGGGGACAGTGCTCTGGGCTGGGTTTCTGATACTGTGGGGCTGGGAGATGGCTAAGCAGGTAAAGCACCTGCCTTGCAAGCATTAATTCTTATTCCCAGCATAGCATCCATGTAAGAGTTTCTTGGGGGCATGTATCTGTAGCCCTAGTAGGGGGAATTGGGTGAGGTGTTTCCCGGAACTCACTGGCCAGGTAGTCTAGTCAATTGATGAGCACCGGGGTTCAGTGACAAGATCATCTCAAAAGATCGATGAAGAGAGGTGGGCTGGGGTGGGGGTAGGGGGTGCATGTCTTTAATCCCAGCACTCAGAATGCAGAGGCAGTTGGATTTCTGAGTTCAAGGCCATCCTGGTCTACAGAGTGAGTTCCAGGACAGCCAGGACAGGGTGCAGACCTAGAGACTAGAGAGGCATTTGTTCCAGAAAGCAAAGGAAGGTTAGAGGAAGTGGGGAAGTGAGGCTAGGCAGGAAGAAGATGAGATTGAGACCACTGTGCTGGGCAGAACATGACCCAGCAATGAGTGAGGAATTGGTGGTTGTGAGCTATCTATTTTTTTTTTAACTTTATTTATTTATTTATTTATTTGCCTTGGTGTTTGCCTGGAACTGGAACTACAGACAGTTGTTAGCTGCCATGTGGGTGCTGGGAATCGAACCCGGGTCCTCTGGAAGAGCAGACAGTGCTCTTAACCACTGAGCCATCTCTCCAGCCCCGAGCTATCTATTTTTAAGACCAGGTTTATTGACATAGAATTCACAAGCTTTCCAGTTATTCATCTGAAGTATACAATGAAGAATTTTTGTTGTTGTTCGGTTGTTAGTGGGTTTTTGTTTGTTTGTTTCTTTAGATAGGGCTCTCTCTGGAGCCATGGTTTGTCTAAGCTATGTATCCCAGGCTGGTCTTGAGCCCATGTCCCTCCTATCTCTGAATCCTAAATACTGCAATATATAGGTTCAAATCACCTGCCCCCATTTCTCCCCTTTGTTGCTGTTGGTTTTCTTGGCAGTACTGGAGATTAAAAGCACAAAGCACACTGGACAAATTCCCCACACTGGGCTTCATCCTCAGTGTTTCCTCTTTCTTTTTTTAAAAAAAAATCTACGGGCTGGAGAGATGGCTCAGCGGTTAAGAGCACCGTCTGCTCTTCCAGAGGACCCGGGTTCGATTCCCAGCACCCACATGGCAGCTAACAACTGTCTGTAGTTCCAGTTCCAGGCAAACACCAAGGCAAATAAATAAATAAATAAAGTTTAAAAAATAAAATAAAAAAAAAATCTACTTGTTTTTAGGTATGAGCGTTTTGACTGCATATGTGTAGGTATGTGCATGTAGTGCCTTCCAAGGCCCAAGACTGGAGTTATTATTACCACTGTGAGTCACTGCCGTACTGATGCTGGGAACTGAACCCTGGTCCTCTGCAAGGGCAGCAAGAGCTCATAACTGCTGAGCCATCTCTGCAGCCCCATCCAGTGGCTTTTAGTATATTCAAAAATATGTGCAATGGTTCACTGTGACAAAACCGTCTCATAAAGAGTCACCATTTGTGTTGGACGATGATATTTCCCCAAAGCAAAGTGATGTGGTCCCCAGAACTAATTCTAGATTATTGTTGTCCCTACCCTATCAGCCCTGACGTCATCAGTCACCTGACACTCTCTAACCTACTGTATACCCTGCCCTGGAAGCTGGGAGTGGGGGGGGGAAGGTGGAGGTGGGATTGGTTCTCATGCTAGAGATACCCCTCCCCATCTTTTCCTGTCTCCCCTAAAAGCTTATGCTGTTTCAACCTATGGGGGGTGTTCTCTGGTTCCCAGGCAAGAGGCAAGGAAGGGGGTAAGGAAAGGATGTGGCACCTTTGGGATGTAAATTCATCCCCCAGGTGACATGTCCTGGAACCATGGCACCAATGGTGGCCTTGCTCAGGAGTCACAGACAATATCCCAGTAGGGTCACCTAGCTTTCCTGCCCTCAGCTCTGTACAATGTCCATTATCTTTTTTCTTTTATTGTTCCACGAAACACCGGGTTTTTGCTGTTATTTTGTTGTTTTTGTTTTGTAGTCTCGTGTAGCCTATTCTGCCTGGCACTTGCTATATAGCTGGGACTGGCCTTGAACACCCGATTCTATTCCTCCATCTCCAAGTGCTCAGATTACAGGTGCACACCACCACTCCTGGCCAGAAAGATTTGTGATGAGGACATACCAGAGGAGTTCAGGAGTCAGCCTGAAGGAGTTCCCACTAGGCAAACCTGGAACGATATACCTGTGAGACACTCTCTGTGTGGATTGTTGGGGTTTCTGTCACAGGTAGTTAGCCCCGCAAGTACCTAAAATCTTCCCATGCCCCTTTTCCATGATTAGCCAATCACATCAGATTGTGAAGTTGAGTCCCCACCAACTTCATGAGCAGCAGCAACCACCTATGACCAGATGAAAGATGGAAGCCATCTTGGCTAAGTGTGCCTGCTAATATTGTTTGCTTCTTAGCATATTCTCTTTATTGCCAGCTGGACAGGAGGTTCATGTCCTAATCCCAGCACTCAGGAGGCAGAGGCGCGTGGATCTCTGTGAGCTCAAGTCTAGTCAGGACTACATAGTGAGTCCTTATCTCAAAGCAAACACACAAACAAAACCAACAACAGAAAGAATTGTCTTACTGAAGAGTCTCTGACTTGTTCTTTGGTATGTTTCTTTTCATGACACCAAGATTGTTCCTTGCTTGGTTCTAACTTTCTAACATACCCCGAGAGTAATAATTTAAAAGGAATAAAAAGTTTATTTTTGCTCATGGTTTCTGTCCATAGCCACTTGGCCTCTGCTGTGGGTCTGAGGGAAACTAGAGCATCATGGGAAATGATGGTACAGTTAAGCAGAGTGCTCACCTCAGGGTGGTCAGGAAGCAGAGAGAGACAAAAAAAGACATCTGGGACCAGAGAACAAGTTTCCAGTGTCTACTTACTCTAGCTAGTCTCCAGATCTAGATGTTTCCACAACCTTCCAGCAATACCATCATGTTTAGTTATGGGACGAAGATTTACAGCCAGATTTGGCCATATATCCTCAATAATATAAAAAGAGTCAAATTAATAATAAAAAGCAGAAAGAGATTCCTTTGACAAGGCTCCAATTGAAAGAGGGACGGAGAGACCCAGGGCTCCCTCCTCCCCAGCCCATCTTCTGGGTCTGAACCTGAAGTGGGGGGGGGGCGCTAAATAAACAGCAAGAGATATGCATGAATGCAAGCTAAGGAGTCCTAGCCTAGGTGCACCCCAAGCACACAGTCCTGTCTGTCTCTGGGTAAGGTCATCAGGCAAGTAGTAATTTCCCCTGCACACGAGTCTCTCCTCTGCTTTTCCCAGGGCTCCCAGCCCAGTCTCACAAAGGAAAACTTGTGAGGGAATTCTAACTTCCTCTGTACACTGTTTTGATATCCAGTAGCCAAAGGGAAAGATACAAGTGTCTTAAGAACATCTTCATTTCTCCCAGACAAGCTGGTTGCAAGCTATGAATACCCTGTGGGTTAATCCTTGCTGAAATAAAAAATCTCATTCATAGCTAATGATTGGATCTGTCACTTGGGGCCTTCAGATCCCAAATACTTCAAACCCTTATAGGACACTTCATATCCAAATCATAATGGTTTTTCTTTCCTTTAAATTTTTTAAAAGCTTATTTTTAAGTGTGTGTGTGTGTGTGTGTGTGTGTGTGTGCGTGCACACACACACGCAAAAGCACAGAGGTACCTCTGGAAGACAAAAGAGGATGTTGGATCCCCTGAAGCTGCGTTACAGGCCATTTCAAACTGCCTGACATGGGTGCGGGAATCTGAACTCAGGTCCTTTGCAAGAGCACTTATTACATGCTCTTCACCATCTCTCTCTCCAGCCCCGACGTTTGTTGTCTGTCTTTGCCAAGTAAAGAATGAAAAGACAGGAAAAAATCACAGACACAACAGATGGCAGCAGGAAAAACCTCCGCACAGCAGTAGAACCAACAGGTAAAAATACTTCAGTTGAAGGTAAAGTGAAGAACTAGGGCATGGAGAGATAGAAATAGAGAGATAGAGATAGGGAGAGAGAGAGTTTGCCTCTGCAGAGCAGGGTAGGGAAAATAAGAGGTCAAAGCTGGTGGCTAGGGGACTGGAGAGATGGTTCAGAGGTTAAGGATGCTGTCTGCTCTTCCAGAGGTCCTGAGTTCAATTCCCAGCATCCACATGGCAGCTAACAACCATCTGTAATGAGATCTGGTGCCCTCTTCTGGCATGTAGGCATACAAAATAAAATAAATCTTAAAAAAAAAAAAAAAAAAAAAGCTGGTGTCTCCTTGAGGGCTGGAGTTTTAAGGGTATTGGAGGTTCTGGAATGTTCCCTCTGGTGGTAGTCTAGACCAAGAGAGGGAGGGAGCTGATAACTCACAACTTTGAGTGAACAGAGCCAAGTCTGACCTTGAGTTTATCTCCTGCCTAAACTGAATAGATGTTAGGGAGCCTGAATGGCAGGAGGAAATGCCCACCTTTTTTTGGGGGGGGGTTATCTATTTATTGTTTTTTATTATATGTGAATTGGTGTTTTGCCTGCATGTGTAATTGTGTAAGGGTGTCAGATCTTGGAATTAGAGACAGCTGTGAGCTGCCAGGTGGATGCTGGGAATCGAACTCGGGTCCTCTGGAAGAACAGTCAGTGCTCTTTTTTATTTTAAAGATTTATTTTATTTATTATGTATACAGTATACAGAAGAGGGTACCAGATGTCATCATAGATGGTTGTGAGCCACCATGTGGTTGCTGGGAATTGAACTCAGGACCTCCGGAAGAACAGTCAGTGCTATCTCTCTAGCCTTGGTTTTTGTTTTATATGAGGCAGGGTTTCTCTGCATAGCCATGGCTATCCTGGAACTAACTGTGTAGACCAGGCTGGCCTTGAACTGAGAGTGTTCAAGTTGCCTCTGCCTCTGGAGTGCTGAAATTAAAGGTGAAATCCACCACTGCCTGGCTTTCTTGTTGTTTTGAACTCATGTCTCACACTATAGATGTGTCTGGCCTGGCCCTCACTGTGTAGACCAGGGTGGCCTGGCCCTCACTGTGTAGAGCATACCGGCCCCAAGCCTTTGTCAATCCTCTACAGTCTCTCACATTTTGGGATTGTGTGAGTCTCTGAGCTCAGCTGCAACAATTAGTTATTGTGTGTTAAGTGGAATATTCGATCCTCAGTCCACATGGCTATAAATGGTTAGTGATAAGAGAAAGTTTTTCTCTGTAGTCATTAAGTTTCAGGTGGGGCAAGTGGTTCAAGAGGATACTGAGATGAGGTGTGGAGGAATAAGAAGATCACTGGGAGACTACAGCATAGACGGACAGACAGAGAGGCCACAGTATGCGCAGGGGCTCCTGGGAGCACACCCACCAGAGGCAGACAGCATGAGGTGGGTCTCTGAAGAGAAGCAGAGCCCAGCTTGGTAATAGCAGACATCTATTCTTATTAGTAGGGACTTTCACAGGGAGATGCAGCAGCCAGGATTGCTGGAACTCACAAGTAATGTCTCACTGGGTCCCTATCAATATCTCTGAGGAGGGCCGAAGCAGAGGCTGGAGTTTAGCATTTCATCCTTAAAATTGTCAGTGTCGGTTTAACAAGTGAGGAACAGTGAGATTGGAATCACCATTTACCAACACCATAACAACAGTCTATTTACCAAGATAATCGCAAGCCTGGAATTACACCCTGGGGTGCTGAGACAGGAGAATTATGAGTTAAAGGCCAGCCTGGACTATAGGGTGGGACCGTGTCCCAAACGAAATTATAAATGGAGGTTGCTATGTTATGCTGTCTTGCATTTTGAGCCTCCTTCTCCAAACACAGCAAGTGGGTTAGAACAACACAGAGAAGAAGGGAAGGAGTGTGGGCTGGAGGGATGGCTCAGTGGTTACGGGCAGAGGACTCAGGGTCAGTTCCCAGCACTCTCTCAGGCAGTTCACATTGCCACCTTCAGGCTTCATGGGGACCTTGCACACATGGGCACATGCGCATAATTAAGAAGGAGCTGGAGAGATGGCTCAGAGGTTAAGAACACTGACTGTTCTTCCAGAGGTCTTGAGTTCCATTCCCAGAAACCACATGGTGGCTCACACATAATTAAGAAAAAAAAATATTTTTAATAGAAAATTTCCGAGTGACAAAAGATGAGGGCATCCCAAAGGCTCACTTCAGACAGGCTTAGATGGCAGAACTTGAGAAGGTCTGTGGTGAGGTGCTTCCTCAGTGCAGTCCTCATGTAGATGGCTGTGTGTCAGCTACCAGGTACTGTAAAAAGTACCCTGTTTATAGACACCATACACTCAAGTACTCAGGTAGCTTGGCTTCAGGCTAGCTGCTCACCCTCAGATGGTTTGGGACAAAAGGCTTTTTGTAGTTGTACTTGCAAAGTGGTTTTGTAATGCTTTTCTCATTAAAAGGACCATGTGCTCCCAGGTGTCTGTGAGGATAAAGTGCTCTTTCAGCAGCTGAACAAGGATGGCTGACTCTGCTTTATGAGAGAGAGAAATGAGGCCCTGGGAGGAATCTTGTGGCTCACATAGGCCAAGAGGGGCAGAGAGGAGGCTAGGAGTGTTTTGATAGCAGAATATATTCTGCTTTCTCTTTTTTCAGGTCATTCAATTAGGACTGTGGCCAGGACTAAATAGGAGCCAGTTCTCAATCCGGGTTAATGCTGTGTGTCCGTTGGCCGAATGCCAGCCTTGGAGAGGTCACCATGGAACAAGGGTGCCAGGCAGAGAGGAGATGGAATGTTGTGAGGCAGGCCCCTTGCTCCTCACCCTGAGCTTAGGGGCCTCAAGGCATGGAAGGTGTGACCTAGTGGAGGTTGTGGTAAGGTAAGTGATCTGTGGGCCTTAGTTTATCCGGCTTGAACTTGTCTAATGGTGAGATCCAGAAAGACCTTGACCCGAGACAGGCAAGCAAGCAGCAGGAAACAGGAAACAAGCCTGGTGTGGTAGATGTCCACACAGAAACACAGTTCCCTGGCTGGAGAGGTGACCCAGTGTTAAGAGCACTTACCATCCCTCCAAGAGTTCACTTCCCACAGATGTTTGTAACTCCAGCTCCTGGGGGTCCTGAAGGAAGAGATGAAAGTAATAAGTTGACGTTACAAAGGATTTTCTAGTAAACTTGTTTAGACAATATTAAGTTACCTAAAAGTAAAACTGAGCTAAAGGAGCCTGCTTCTGACATGTCGGGCAGCTTAGATGAGATCAGCATGATTGACAGCCGCTGATTAAGCCACATGCTTCTTACCAGGAAGAGCATATTTGTGGCAGGCAGGCAGGATGACCGTGGTAACAGCTGCTCTGGAAAAGACCCCCAGTATGTCTTGTGTTGACTGTGACAGTGTTTTACATTGTAAATCTCCCCATTTATTCCAAACAACCAAGCTTTGGAATTTCTGTCCCTGTATAATATGTTTAATTGCACAAACTGTAAGGGGACAGTGAACTGTCTGTGCTGAGGGATTTCTGTTCAAGAGTGGTTCCCTTTTGTGCATTACCTAGTCATGCGTTATTATTAAAGAAGTTTCCCTTTATTAATCTCTAAGTCCTTGGAGTGATTTCTTACTGGGAAGGCATATTCTAAAAACAATCCAGAACCCTTTCAGGCCCCAATGGGCACAGCACATACTTGGCAGACACTCACATAGACTCAGACACATAATTAAAAATTAAATAAACCTTCAAAACAAACAAAACCTCACAATTCTCACCTCAAAGGGGATAAGAGTTTATTCTGGAGCCAAATATAAGTAAGCATGGTCTAGAAACACAAATCCAGATCACCTCCAATCTATGTTCCAATGTGGTAACAGCTTCACCAAAGTTTTTATAGGATAGAACAAAGAATCACAAATCAAGCTATTTCCCATATGCAGTACTTGAAACATCAAGAGTCTGAGTTACAGAAAGGCAGGAGAATCTCAACCATAGGCCTCTCAGGCTGTCTGGTGGTACTGTTAGCCTTTTGGTTGGCCTGTCTGTACATTCAAAAGGATTCACCTAGTGGTCACAGAAAAGCCGTAGGTCACATACAGGGAAGGCAGTAAGTGGCTATTAAGAGGCAGTCTGAGATGATCAGGCTCCAGACAGGTCACAGTCTATCTTCTCAACACTGATGTTCTCATCAGTTACTGCCGTGCGGAAGACTCAGGGTGACACGGAGTGGTTTTGTTTTGGGGGTTTTTTGTTGATGTTCTCCCCCCCCCACTTACCCCCAGGAATTTTCATTCCTATAGTGGAAGTCTGTAACCCTCTCCATGCTGGGGGGCGGGGTCTGAGAGAGGAGACTCTTCAGGCCAGTGAGCTACACAATGAGGCTGGTCCCAAATACAGAACCATGTCTATATATGTATTACGGGAGGGAGAAATACTGACTCTTGTGTGCACATGCCACGGCACATGCAGAGCTTGTTAGGATGGTAAATAAGAGCAGCAGTGATTGGTCTGGAAGATCCCCACACAATTCATCCTGCGCTTCGAAAATTAGCTTTATATCAGAATGAAAGGACCTCATGGCCACAACTGGGCCTTGATGTAGGAAGGAGAGCATTTGACAGAAACAATATAATATTTGGAAAATCTAATCGGCTCTTGAAGGAAAGGAGAGGCCTTGCTTTAAAGCCGGGAGAGAGAGTTGGACATGGTGGTACGTGCCTTTAACCAGGGAAGCAGAGGCAGGGGGCTCTTGATGAAGCCAGACTATTTTATATAGTGAGTTTCAGGCCAGCTAAGACTACATAGTGAGACCCTTCCTCAAAAAACAAAACAAAAACTAGACAGACACGTCATTAAAAGTGGCGATAACAGGAGAAATGGCAGTTAAGAGCACTGGCTGCTCTTCCAAAGAACCCAGATTTAATTCCCAGCACCCACATGACAGCTCACAACTGTCTGTAACTCCAGTTCCACCGGATCTGACTTCTTCCAGACTTCTCAGGCACCATGCTCTGTATGTGACATACAGACATACTGCAGGGAACCAAGGCATGAAGTATTTCTCCATTCTTAAGACTAACATAGGGGGGCTGGAGAGATGGCTCAGTGGTTAAGAGCACTGACTGTTCTTCCAGAGGTCCTGAGTTCTATTCCCAGCAACCACATGGTTGCTCACAACCATCTATAATGACATCTGGTACCCTCTTCTGTATACTGTATACATAATAAATAAATAAATAAATCTTAAAAAAAAAAACTAACATGAAGTATTTCTCCATTCTTTTTTTTTTTTAAACTTTATTTATTTGCCTTGGTGTTTGCCTGGAACTGGAACTACAGACAGTTGTGACCTGCCATGTGGGTGCTGGGAATCGAACCCGGGTCCCTCTGGAAGAGCAGACGGTGCTCTTAACCGCTGAGCCATCTCTCCAGCCCCTATTTCTCCATTCTTATAACTAACATAATAGTCTTTTGAGGAAAATCCCATTCTCCATTACTAACACAATAGCCCTACCCTCTACCCCTTTCTTTTAGGTAATTTATTTAGAACATCTAGTGGTCAGTTAGACCATTTAGTGGTTAAGTTGCTAGGCAACCTTGCAGTGGACCATGACTGCTAACCTTCTCACCCTGCACAACAGTCGACCCCCTGGCCCCGGCACCTTGCCCATTCACCTTTTCCAGAATAGCATTTCCCCGTTTAAGAAGTATGTAAGCTTGTGTGGGAAAATAAAATTTTGCAGCCTGATCGGACTTCCTTGTCTGGCTGTCATTCCTTGTGTCTCCTGTTCTTTCATTCCACCCACAGCTTGGTCAACCCCCGTTGAAGTCCTGCGGGCCAGGGCAACATATATGCATGCAAATACTCATACACATAATATAGAAATAAATCTTAAAAATGAAACAAAGCGGGCTGGAGAGATGGCTCAGAGGTTAAGAGCAATGATTGTACTTCCAGAGGTCCTGAGTTCAATTCCCAGCAACCACATGATGGCTCACTATCATCTATAATGACATCTGGCGCCCTCTTCTGGCCTGCAGGAACACATGCAGGCAGAACATTACACATAATAAATCTTGAAAAAAAAAAAAAGATATCAACTTATCAACTTGCTTCCTTAAAAAAAAAAATGAAACAAAGCAAAACAAAAAATTAAGTGGGAATAAAGCCTTGGAAAGATAACTCAGTGGATTAAGTGGATTATGTCCTACAGCATGAAGGCCTAAGTTAGGATTCTTAGAACACACATACATGTCTGCTGTGTGTGTGTGTGTGTGTGTGTGAGAGAGAGAGAGAGAGAGAGAGAGTGTGTGTAGGGGATGACACAGCTATCATGAAAATGATCATTGGTGTGGAGGGGGTAGATTGGAGGAGCCTCAGCAAATTCTCCCTGAGGAGTCTCTCTCTCTCTCTCTTTTTAAAGATTTATTTATTTATTATGTATACAGTATACAGAAGAGGGTACCAGATGTCATCATAGATGGTTGTGAGCCACCATGTGGTTGTCAGGGCCCCTGGAAGAATAGTCAGTGCTCTTAACCTCTGAGCCATCTCTCCACCCCCTCTGAGGAGTCTCTTGACTAAACCCCCAACAAAAGGGAGAGCTGACATTTTTTGCTACCTTTTAGGGGTGGTGGGAAGTTTCACATCACGTGCTTTAAGTTCAGCATAGCCTATGTGTCAAAGAATATGGAGCCAGGTACCATAGGAGCTGGGGATGAAGGCACTGTTGTTAGCTCATGGCATAGACCATCTCTAAACTGTGCCAGAGAGAGCTGGCGGGTGGGGAGACACAAGGCAAAGCCAGATTCAGACTGTGGGATCCAGCCTCGCTTGCTCTAAAAGAAGTCAGAGAATAAATAACCTTTGGGAGTTCTCTTCTTCCATCTTCCAGTGATCCAACTCAGATTGTGAGGCCTATACCGAAAGTGCTTCTACCAACCAAGCTGCCTCACTGGCCCCTGACAGTTTTTTTTAACTGGAAAAAAAAAAAAGACACAAAACATATACTGAAATCCAAGGTAGCTTCCTAGTAGAGACGTCCTATTCAGATCATGACTCTTTGGGAGAAGCAGGAAGTTGCAAACTGAGGCAGGTCTGGCCTGTGGAATGTACACTGACAGGCCAAGCTGACCCATTTTCTTCCCACTCACTCTGGGGGGAAACTTGAGTCTAAGAGCAGAGGAACACTGCATGGTCTGTCCACACGCTAGTTTTGTAGATCTGCCCTCTCTCTCTGCAGGGCCTCCCTGGAGAGGAACCTCCTCCTGCTCAGGCAATGGATGCCATCTGGAACAGGGTAGAAGGTGGAAGCTGGAGCCTTCCTGGGGTCTTGGGTGAGGTGAGGATTCTTTCTCATTACCAGGCTGGGAAGGAGAATTATGTGTTTGACTGAGAATCCTTCTGACCTAACAAAGGCCTGCTGAATGGCTCATAGATCCTTTCTTTGTTTATGGTGTCTCCAAATAAATACACTTGGGAATTTCCTATGAAGATACAGCTGAGAAAGTCAAGGGTAGCCTTTGGCCTACGTGGAGATGGTGACGGGGCTCCTCTCCTCCCGCCTCCGTGTTCCTCATAGTCTCTCTCAATATCACGCTTCCCACATCACTCTTCTCTGGGAATGAAGAAGGAAACCTCTGGGTTCTTTTCTTGCCTTGAAAGAAAAATATTAAAACTCACTTCCTGCTAGGCATGGCAGCCAGTGCCTTTAATCTCAGTACTGGGGAGGCAGAGGCAGATCTCTGTGATTTCAAGCCAACCTCATCTACAGGGCAAGCTCCAGGCCAGCCATGGCTACACAGTAAAACCTTGTCAACAAAACAAAAGGAAAAAAAAAAACGTCCAAACAAAACCTCCTTTGTGTTCAGGAAGTGTACCAAGATTTTGAGATATGTGCTCATATTTATCTAAAAACAAATTAGGGTTAGGGTTAGGGTTAGGTCTGTGTTCAGTTACTCCTTCTCACAAATCTAGAGGTATCTGTCACCTAGCTTTTTCTATGAGAAAACAGGCACAGGAAGTCTAAGTAGTCTGTGAAAATGAAAGAAGCTAAAACTTACCTCATAGCCTCTTAGAGTCAAGACTTCGTGATGAGGCCCATTGGAAGATGCCAGGCTCCAGCTAGGAAACTCAAGGACCTGGGCTTAATTCCCAACATCCATACGGTGGGTCACAGATGCTCTAACTCCAGTTCCAGAGGACCTAGTGCCCTCTTATAGCCTCCTTAGGCACTTCACACACATGGCACACACATGCAGGCTAAACACCCATACATATGAAAAACAAGTTCCTTAGCGTATCAGTTGTGGTGGACACCTGTAAACCTTGCACGTCGAAGGTGGGAGAATCAGATGTTCAAGGTCAGCCTGGGTCATATAACAAGTTCTTGCTTTAAAACAAAAAAAGTTCCTAAGAAAATTAACCTCCTACCTCAGCTCCATGGAAAAACACTAAGTGAGCTTGGCTTGTCTGCACACAGGAGCTGCTTTTGAGCCAAGCAAGAAGGTACCAGGGCAGTCCATGGAAGAAGAGCTAGGGAGGGTTCTCAGGGCAGATGCACACAGAATTCTCTACTCCTCCTCTGTGTTCTCTCCCCCATCTCTCCCTCCCCTCTCTCTCTTCCTTCATTCCCCCCATGAGACACCGTAGCTATTCACCCATCTGACTTCGGTGTCTTTGACAACACCTTGAGCTGCCAGGCAGCAAAGGATGCTGTAGTTTTTCTTGACTGTTTGGCCCCAGGCTACCTGATGTCTGGAGGTAGGATCCCATCAGGTAGGAGAACTGCTTTCTTTCACTCCAAAGGCCAGGAACCCCAGTCCGACAAGAGTACAGAGGCAAGATGTGATTTTTATCTTGGCACAATATAAAAAGTTAAAAGAGAAAAATAAAAACCTAAGCCAGACACAGCAAATTCCTGTGGACAAATGATCCTGAGACCTTGCCAGGGGTTGGGGGATGAGATTTTATTCTAAAGTCTCTCCTGGATTGTAACTCATATATGGGAAGGTCCCAGAAGGAACTTCCAGGATGCACATGCCTGGAAAGACTTGGTGGACTCATAATGCCCTGGATGAGTAGACACCAGGAGAGTCTTGTGGGTACCCAGTCAGAGCTGGCCCTATGCCCATACAGTCCCAGGATTACAGAAATCCTAGTATTTTCTGCTTGCCTCAGTGTGAGAGCCCAAATATCCTCCCACTTCGAGTGGGGTTGGGCCTAGTGTACAGATTGAGCCCTGTCCAAGACAGGTAAGAGGCTCACTCCTTGTTCTTCTAGCTCTGAGGGCTACAATTTTTGAGGTGAGTTTGTTTGCTTGTTTCAAAGTTTTCTGAGACAGGGTTTCTCTGTGTAGACCAGGCAAGTCTGGAACTCAGAGACCCATCTGCCTCTGCCTCCTGAGTGCTGGAATTAAAGCAGGGGGCACGGGTACAGCTCAGGTATAGGCCTTATGGTCCTCTTAGGCCAGGGCCAAGCGCTGTAGTGTCTCCATCTTCAGGAGAGGCAGAGGTCTCCCTGAAGATCTCCTCAGCCGGCCAAGTGGTGCAGTGTGTCCATCTTCAGAGTAGTGTAGGAATGAGGACTCTCTCCAGGTCTCCTGGGCTTCAGAACCTGCAATCACCATGATACAACCTTCTTTTGCCATCCCTCTCTTGGGGAGCGCGTGAGTGTCTGTGAGTGCAGCCAGGGGCTCAAGAACCATGGTTATCTATGGACTATGCATGCATCTCCCTGAGGGGTCCCTAACCCTGAGGTGGCTCATCCCTCCTGCCTTCTCTCTTGGTTGTAGCCTCATGCAGGCCTAGCTGGGTGGAACCACACAGAGAGGGGTGACTAGGGAGGTACCATGGCTTGGTGGCTGTCCAGTCACTCCAGTTCCCAGCCCTGCACTGCTCCATAACACCAGACAATTGAAGCTTATGAGCTGTCCTGTAGTAAGAAGTTTCTGGCCTGGCCTTTCCAGCCTAGCCCCTTAGGTTCCGATCCGCTCACAGCCCCACTGCCACTTAGCCCCAAATAATCACACAAAGGCTTATATTAATTTTATGCTGATTGGCCTATGGCTAGCTCTCTCATTTTTAACTCAATCTATTTCCTTTAATCTGTTTAAGCATGTGGTTTGGTACCTTTTCTCAGAGCAGCATCCTGGCTTCTTTCCTCTGTGTCGGCATCTTTCTCTGACTCTACCTCTTCCCAAAGTTTTCTTAGTCTGGTAGCCCCGCCCACACTTCCTGCCTGACCAATCAGCAATTTATTAAGCCAGTAGCAGGGACAAATATTTACAATGTACCAGAACATAATCCCACAGCACTGTCCCAATAACAGTCTGCAGAGCACACATTCTCTCCTGCCTCAGTTTCCCCAAGCTCACTTTCCTTCTTTTATCCTCATAAGCATAAGAAGTGAGGGGCAAGGCAGGAGTATCAGCTTGCTGGTCAACCTGAGGCTGGGGAGGTGGGTTCTACCTTGGACCTGAGCTGCAGAGGCTGGCCCTGAAGGTCTCAGGAGGGAGTGGAGGGGTATTAGGTATGTACTCATTTTAGTCTCAGGAGCCCTGCTCCTGCATCAGGACTTGGCATAACTGCTGTCTTGTAGATCTGGGCCTGGTCTAGCTGGATGCCAACCAACCACCAAGCTCAGGAAATAAATATACACAGAGACAAAATCCAGAGAGGCTGTCTGTGGACAGAGCAGATAGGCACAGGTGCCACTGATTCTGATAGATCACCTTGCTATATAGTCTCAAGTTCAGACCCAAACTGGACATGAATGGGATTACAATCATGGAAACTAACAACCCTCATCTCCAGGGCTGTCCTTGTAGCATGATGGCTGCAGATGTGAATAAATGGCACAGCCAGAGGTAGGAGTCTTGATTGCTATGAACCATCTGTCTTCTGTAAGGCAGGGGCCATGTCATTCCCCATTCTTTCTGGATTCTGGACATTTTCAAAAGGTCCAAAGGGGCTAGTTTGTGTGCAATATGTTGTGTGGGGTGTGTGTGTGCTATATGAGTGTTTGTGTTCTAGAGATGAGAGCAGAGTCTGAAGTGATCCCCACCCCTGTGAGGCCATGGCGACCCATGTCTGAGCTGTGCTCAGCCTTGTCACTCATCTAACACAGTGAAAGCCTTTCTCTTGAAACCCTTAGGCCTGATTGGTCCATCTGCAACTGAGTAGATAGCTTTTAAAATTCTTTCTCCTAGGACTCTGAGGAACAAATGTCTCAGAATTTCCCACATTCTCTCTATGGTAGGATTGTTTACAAATGGACTTCTTAAGAAGCCAGACCTTGAGGGGGCAGGGTATCGGGAGCATTGGCATGGACGAGGAGGCTCTAGGAAGCTGAGAGAACACTGGAGACAGAAATGCAGATGGTGAGTGAGGGGTCTAACACCAGACTAGTCTTATGTGTCTTTTGGGTGAAGAAGTGAGTTCCAGTGAGGCGCAGGTGCTGGCAGGAGAGGGAGATTTCCTTGGAGGAGACCAGCGCTTGGGCGCTGGGACTGGAAGCCCCTAAAGAGATTGTGTGTATAGGGGATGGGACTGATATCCTGCGACCGTAAGATTGTCACAAGGATGAGATTCTTTGTACTACTGACTTTCAAGGGGTATGTCTAGAAATGTGTCCGAAAATGAGGGGCAGAAAGAATTGGGGGACATGAAACTAAAAGTTATGTTAAAGCCAAGCACTCTGCTGGTGGGTGGGGACAGCATGTCAGACCCAGGTCCCAAGGACTTCTTCTCTCAGGCTTATTTTTCTCACCTGTAAAATGGGATTGTTATGGAGGCTCCGGGAAAAGAAGATGCTCTTGGCTTCGGGTGACTGAGCTACTATGGTTTGAATGCAGGAAGGGTCCGGGGTGAGTGACGGTCCTAAGTACGCTGAGCTGCGGGGTCAGTATTGCCCCTAGTGGCGGTCTTGAGAACAACAGGCAGAGCCACCGGGTTGGCGGGGAGGGCAGTCGCTGTCAAGTTGCGTGCAGCTCAGCATCTGTCTGTCTTGGGAACCAGGGTGCAGCCAGAAGAACCTCTGGGGCAGAAATCATGGTAGGTGATCTAGATACGGGCCCTGGTCAGGGTGCTGCGGTCTGACAGGCGCGGCTTCTAGGGAGAGAGATGAGTGGGAACACTCTGTGGGGCACTTAGGGGTTGTAAGGGAGACCTCTCACCCGACCGGGTTATTTCTGTCATTTTTCTAATTACGGTCATCTCAAGGCTGTTGGCTACCACTGGTGACCCTTCTTCTAGGCATAATGAATCTTTTTTAAACATGGGCTGTCATCTGCTCATTCCCAGCTCCTCTCTTGGTGAGAGTTCCAAGTAGCGAGAACCCCAGGTGTAGGAAGTACCAAGAATGTCAGATATTTTGACTGGGAATGATTCAGATGACAGAAAACAGAATCAATCTTGAGCCAAAGTACAGTTTTTAGCCTTTTTACTTGACTCCTATGGTGACTTTCTCTCCACGCCAAGGTCACCACAGCTTTCTGTATGTCAGGCCTGCCCTTTGTCAATGCTTTTTGTGGCTTAAACACCTGGACCTTCCACCTGGAATTGGGGAGGTCGGGTCTGCCCTGGCAGTTGCTTCAGAGCCCTGGCTCTTCAAGCAATAATGTGGTTGCACCCACTTCCAGCATCCACAGTGAGTAGCTTTCTTCAAGCCCTTCTTAAAAGGCAGACACCAAAGCAGATGGCTAAGCATGTTCTGGGGATAACCTGCCATTTACTAAAGGTTTCGATAGATTGTGACTTTCCAAGTAAAAGGCCAATCATCATTTTAAAATGCATTTATTTGTGTGTGTGTGTGTGTGTGAGAGAGAGAGAGAGAGAGAGAGAGGAGAGAGAGAGAAAGAGAGAGAGAGGAGAGAGAGAGAGAGAAAGAGAGAGGAGAGAGAGAGAGAGAGAGGAGAGAGAGAGAGAGAGAGAGAGAGAGAGAGAGAGGAGAGAGAGAGAGAGGAGAGGAGAGAGAGAGAGAGAGAGAGAGAGAGAGAGAGAGAGAGAGAGAGAATCCTGGCATTCGTGAAGAGGTCAGTGAACTTTCTGGAGTGGGTTCTTCCTTTCCACCATGTAGGTCCTGGGGATGAATTTGGGTCATCAGGCATCTCACTGGCCCCAATTTTACTTATTTATTTTTTGCTTTGTTTTGTTTTTTCAAGACAAGGCTTCTCTATATTGCTCTGGCTGTCCTGAAACTCTCTCTGTAGACCAGGCTGGCCTCAAACTCAGAGATTCACCTGCCTCTGCCTTCCAAGTAATGAGATTAAAGCTATGCACCCCCCACACCTATTTTATATCATTTTTAAGGTTCACACTTTTAACATCCTGTGGTTGTGCGCTTTAAAGTGGTGGCAAATGTTTTTCCTTCTCAGACGCAAATCAATCTGTCCTCTTCTGTGTGGCTACTTCAGAGCCATAATTTAGGACAGGGCTGGGATTACTTAAATGATTCACGGGCATTTCCCACCTCTATTCCAGAATCCTCTCTGCCTTAATTGTTCCATCTTTCTTGGAGAGCTGAGCCCAAATGGTTCGACGAGCCCCGTGTTCTGCAATGGCAGTGAGGTCAAGGATATCCTTGAGGACTTGAACCTGACTGACGAAGCCCTGAGGCTGAAGTACTTGGGGCCACAGCAGATACAGCTGTTTGTGCCCATCTGTATCACGTACCTGTTGATCTTTGTGGTGGGCACTGTGGGCAATGTGCTGACCTGCACCGTCATCCTGCACCACAAGGCCATGAAAACGCCTACCAACTTCTACCTTCTCAGCCTTGCCGTGTCTGATTTGCTGGTGCTCCTGGTGGGCCTGCCCCTGGAGCTTTATGAGATGCAACACAATCACCCATTCCAGCTAGGTGCCAGCGGCTGCTATTTCCGAACGCTGCTCTTCGAAACCGTTTGCCTAGCTTCAGTGCTCAATGTCACAGCCCTGAGCGTGGAGCGCTACGTGGCTGTGGTGCATCCTCTGCAAGCCAAGACGGTGATGACACGGGCCCACGTGCGCCGTATGCTGGGGGCCATCTGGGTTCTTGCTGTGCTTTTCTCTCTGCCTAATACCAGCCTACACGGCATAAAGCAGCTCTATGTGCCCTGTCGGGGACTGGTGCCTGACTCAGCTGTGTGTACTTTGGTGCGTCCCCGAGTCTTTTACAACTTGGTGGTACAGACCACCACGCTGTTCTTCTTCTGTCTGCCCATGGTCACCATCAGTATGCTGTACCTGCTCATTGGACTGCAGCTGCGGAGGGAAAGGATGCTGATCCAGGAGGAGGTCCAGGGCAGGAAGACTTCAGCGCTCCGGAAGACCTACAGCAGGCGGCTTCAGCTTCGAGATGGGGGACGAAGACAAGTGACCAAGATGCTATGTAAGTGTCTTTGTTGAGGAAGGAGAAGGACCTCCTTGGGTCTGGGGAAGGAGTTGAACTTCTGGCTTTTTGGAAACTGGTCTTTGATCCTCTGTGCTTCCCAGACTCTTTTGGGGGGGGGGGGCAGAGGTTCGAGACAAGGTTTCTCTGTGATGTAATCCTAGCCATTCTGGAACTTGCTATGTAACCAGGCTAGCCTCGAACTCAGAGACTGAGGCAGGCCTCTCTTCTCTGTTCTTGCAGTTGCACTGGTTGTGGTATTTGGCATCTGCTGGGCTCCGTTCCATGCCCACCGCCTCATGTGGAGTTTGGTGTCCTCTTGGACCGACGGCTTGCACGTGGCCTACCAAATTGTGCATGTTTTATCTGGTATCTTCTTCTACCTCGGCTCGGCAGCCAACCCAGTGCTCTACAGCCTCATGTCCAGCCGCTTCCGGGAGACCTTTCGGCAAGCCCTGGGCCTGGGAACTCAATGCCGTCGCCGCCACCAAAGCTGTCACGGTTCCCATAACCTCAGCAGATTGAACACAGGCAGCACACTGTATGACTTGGGTTCCCGGAACAGCAGGGCTGAACCCTTGACTGAGAATGGAGATCCAGGATTTCAGCAAAAGACTGATCCCTGCTGAGTAAAATCCCAAGGGAGGCTCACCCATCCCAGACAGTCTGGGGAGCTATTGGGATGACCCTGGAAAGTCAGATAGCACCCCAGTGACTCCCATTCTGTCCACATATTTAAATGTTGAAGGAAACAGCAAGAAAAAGAGAATTGAACCTGATTGTCAAAGACTCTCATTGAGGGCTGGAAAGCTGACTCAGCAGTTAAGATTTGACGCTTTCAGAGGATCTGAGTTCAGGTCCCAACACCCACATGGCAGCTCACAACTGCCTGTAACTGCAGCTGTAGGACATCTGACACTCTTTTGGCTTCTAAAGGCACCCACATGTACATAGCACACACTCATTTAAAAAAATTTTTTTAAAGACCTACACTGAGCCAGGCACTTACTGTATAAATACCTCTACCGACCCCAGACCACCAGCTAAATTCTCCTGACAGAATCATCACAGTCACCTAGGCCCCAGTAATGATCTCTCTGAGCATCCTTTCTTTTTCTTAAGTTCATATGTTCCCACTGAGGCCTTGCTGTCATTCTGGTGATTTCAGACCTAGCTTTCCCACCAGCTCTTATACACACTTGGGACCATCTTCTCACCACGACCCTTCCTGACTTCTCATTCTGCACGGGAATCTGAGCCTGATAGAGGTGGCAGAGGTTCCCAGGGATCCCGGGGACCTGGATCTAATCTCATCCTTTGTTACTAACTTGTTGCTTTGTGCCATCAAGCAAATCATCCTGCTTTTCTAGGCTTTGATTTCTTGCTTGTAAAATGAAAGGAAGGTGCTGGGGTCACCTTTGGTGCTAGCTATGTTTTTCATCTGTGTGCACAAAAAATGATGGCTTCCCGTTCTTTATGTCACTTCCAAGCCCTGTTTCTCTCCGACCCCCGCGTGCCCTTGCTCCGAGCTGTCCAGGGTAGGTCCACTGCTTATTTCGGAGCAGATAGAGCCAGCCCGTGAGTACTTCACCCCGTTTGCCTGTTGCCTTTCTCAGCTGCAGAGAGGCAGACCTGGCAGGCCCAGATGAACAAAGTTCTAAATGCTATAGCCAGGGGATCTCTGGAGGAAGAAACGTGGGCCAGCCAACGACCGGAAGTGGCCATGTAGCTACAGTGTATTGGTTAGTCTTTGTCAGACTGACATGTGGACATGTCTGTGGGACGATTTCATGACTGATGATTGAAGTGGCAGGGCCCAGACTGCTGTGGGTGATGCCACTCTTGGGCAGGTGATCCTAGATTGTCTAAGAAAACAAGCTGAGGTCTGGAGAGATGGCTCAGAGGTTAAGAGCACTGACTGTTCTTCCAGAGGTCCTGAGTTCAATTTTCAGCAACTACATGGTGGCTCATAACCATCTATGATGACATCTGGTGCCCTCTTCTGTATACTGTATACATAATAAATAAATCTTTAAAAAAAGAGAAAGAAAGTGGACAGTCACCTGAAATAAATCTTTGCCTCCCCAAGATGGCTTTGGTCACTGTTTTATCACAGCCACAAAATGCGGATGAGGACATGCAGTTCCGCTAAGGGGACGAGGTGGTCAGGGACAATACTTGTAATTTCATGCCATTCTGAATTCTAGGGATACCTGGTGCTCAGGAGGGACCCCATTAATGGATGAAACGTGTCCTGCTGCAGGCTGCTGGGTCTTGTCCTGAGAGACCTGGTATCCACAGCTAGCTAGGGGCTGCACAGTGACCCTGTAGACGACAGCTTGTCCAGTGAAGGAGATGGTGTAGGTTGTTTCATGAGTCAGGCAGGGTGACATACAACTTTAATCTCAGAGCCTTACAAGTGATGAAAGCAAGAACATGAATTTGAAGCTTGCCTGGGTTACACATTAAGACCCCCTCACCAGGGAGGTGGGGCTGGAAAGATGGCTCAGCAGTTAAGAACACTGACTGTTCTTCCAGAGGTACTGAGTTTGATTCCCAGTATCCACATGGCAGCTAACAACTGTTTGTAATTCCAAGATCTGACACCCTTATAGTTATACATGCACAAAAAACATCAATTCACATAAAAAAATAAATATTAGGGGCTGGAGAGATGGCTCAGCGGTTAAGAGCACTGACTGTTCTTCCAGAGGACCCGGGCTCGATTTCCAGCATCCACATGGCAGCTAACAACTGTCTGTAGTTTCAGTTCCAGGCAAACACCAAGGCAAACAAATAAATAAAGTTTAAATAAATAAAGTTTAAATAAATAAATAAATATTAAAAAAGGACCCTCCTCACCAAAAAATCAAATAAACAAATATGATTTCTTTTGGCTCAGCGTTTCAGCCTATGACTGGTTTGGCTGAGTTTCCTACCTCACGGTAGCCAGCAAGTAGCAGGGTATATGCCCTTTGACCTACTTCCTGTAATTTAGCCTTACCTCTAGAAGTTTCTATCACCCTCCAGTAATACCGTGAAATTATAAATTCATCAATAGAATGCTTATGACTCAATCACTTTCTCAAAACTCCACTTCCAAACATAGCTATACTGGATATGTTATACTGGGAGCCAAGTCTCTTAATACATAAGCCTTTTGGAGGGTTGTAATATCCAAATCATAACAGTTGCAGATATGTTGTTTATTCAACTATATAAATAATACTTATTCACTGTAGAAAAATATGAAAATTCAAGTAAGCAAATGTGGAAGAAAAAAGCTAGGTAGGTACTTGCCTTCTGAGCATGAGGATCCGACTCAATCTCAGAACCTATGGGATGGTGCCTGGTGTCACAGTCACCTGTAATGAGGATGGCATTTGAGGCTTCTTCCAGCTTTTAAAAACGGGCACAGAGAGTCACACATGTACATGCACACACACACATGTGCAGGTATCCATCCCACACACAGACACACACATGAGCATACTTTTTGTTTTTTTTCTGTTTTTTGAGACAGTGTTTCTCTGTGTAGCCTTGGCTATCCTGGAACTCACTTTATAGACTAGGCTGGCCTGTAACTCACAGAGATCTGCTGCCTCTGCCTCCTAAGTGCTGGGATTAAAGCTGGGCCACCATGCCCAGCACATGCATATATTTTTGAGAGCACTTTCACCAGGGGTTGTAGGGAAGGAAGAATCGGAACTTGCTTAATGAGTAATTTCTCTTTCGTGAGATGAAAAGCTCTGGAGGTTGGTTGCACAATTATTATCCTTAATAACATTTGTACTAGTTACCTTTATTAGTTACTAGTTATTCTTCCCGAATACTGTGGCTAAATAGCTGTTGGAAGCAATGTAAGGAGAAGGTTTAGGGGGTCTAGTCCATCGTGGTGGGGTTATGGTGGTTGGAGTATGTAGCCATGGGTCCTCATCTGGACAGACCAGGAAGCAGAAATGTGAGAATGCCGAGCCTCAGCTGGCTTCTTTCTATTCTCTTTTTATTCAGTCCAGTACCCCTGCCCATGGGATGGTATTGCCCCCATTCAGAGTGGCTCATCTCTCTCCAGCACTAAAACAGCCTTGGACAGAGAAGTGTGCCCAGAAGTGTGTCTCCTAGATGATCCCAAACCCAGTCAAGTTGACAATGAAAATGAACCATCACATTACTGAATTTAAATAGTTAAAATGGTAAATTTATTGTGTATATTTTATAATAATTTTTCCCCATCACTTTGCTCTACTGTATATATTTTAGCATATTTCCTTCTGAAAGTGTTTTATCTGGCTGTTCTCACAATCTATAAACAAGTCTGTTCTGCTTTTTCCATAGAAGATGACGGACTATACAAAGTCAAGGGTGCAACTCATTTGACCCATGGGCTCCACTGTGGCGGGCCTTGGTCAGCCTCAATAAGCCCCCAGAGTCTCATATAAGCTACAGTGTGGAGGAGTCCCCAGACACTGACCCAAGAGGCCCCACTCCCTCCCGTTCTTTGTGGTTGAAAGAGCTGACCAAATCTGGGAAAGAAAACCAGCCCTTCCTGATGGAGTTACCAAAGACAGGAGAGCAGAGGCTGGAGTGGAAGTGTGTGTGTGTGTGTGTGTGGTACTCTGAAGGCCGTGGGAGAAGTAGAGAACGTTAAGGAAGCTACGTATGGACCTCATGTGGTAATATATTATATATTTAATAAAACCAGTCTGGAATATCAGAGAACAGATTCACCCACAGTCAAATCAGGAAAATCAGTGAGTGGTGACCCATGTCTTTAATCCCATAACTCCAGAGACAGAGATCTTGTTTCTCTGAGTTCAAGGCTAACTACCAAATAGTAGTAGCTCACACCTTTAATCTTAACTCTAGAATATGATGCAGAGTTGAACTCAGAAGTGAAACAACTGGGCGAAGAAAGTATTTAAGGCAGGTGTAGGAAGTCAGAAACTTATTCTGTAGAAGCAACAAGCCAGGATGAGGATCTGGAAGATGGCTGGGTGAGAATCGGTGAGAATCAACCGTGGTCTGTTTCTTCTCTCTGATATTTTAGTTTTTTTCCCCAATATCTGGCTCTGAGTTTTCATTTAATAACAACTAGTATCTGTGTTTCAATCTTGGAACTGAGTGAAAAGCTGGCGGTAGGGAGTTTCCTCAGTTGGTGATCCCAGATGTGTGGTGGGTGATCGTGGGTGTGTAGTGGGTGATCGTGGGTGTGTGGTGGGTGATTCCGGGTATGTGGTGGGTGATCCTGGGTGTGTGGCAACAGGATGCACATAGTTTGAGCTCCTAATCAGCCTTGAAGAGTAGAAGAGCAGGCCAAGTCAATGACTGGAGAGACAGGGATTCTGTGAACAAAAGAGCCTGTGAGAAGATGCTATTTAGAAATGAGTGCCAAAGGACCAACTCCAGTTCTGTCATAAGCACTGGGTAGCCTGTGGGTAGACATTAAAACCTGTTCCCAGAGACACTCTGGACTCACAGAGGTCTCTGATCAGGACAGAAGGAACAGTGTTCCTGATGAGTGGAGTGTGTGTGTGTGTGTGTGTGTGTGTGTGTGTGTGTATGTGTGTATAGGTGTATATGCTGTGTATGTGTGTATATGTATGTATGTATGTGTATGCATGTATATGTCTGTGTATATATGTATGTATGTATGTGTGTATATGTGTGTGTGTGTGAAGGGCTGTTTCATGTAGAGAAGCACAGGGCAGATAAAAAGATAAGGAATAACAAGCTTCTTGTGAACTTGCCTTGTCTATTGATGGTGTCCACGGGCTCAGTGACCAGGTTCTGTATGTCATAGGCCACTGGTGGTCCTTGAAAAGGGAGCAGCAGCAGAGCTCAGTCCTAGAAGGTCCTGTGCATTGTCAAGGTGGGGCTTTGAGCTCCGTGAACCCCAGTGCCCCTTCTACACTAGGAGCCAACTTTTCTGAAAGCATACGGCTTATTTGGTGTGTGTACTGTCATCCCATCCCTTTCTCATCGAATTTGGTCCATCTGTACACCACTCCTGCATTACCATAAATGACAGCAGCCATGTGCATGACTTCACTGCCTCCAAGCATTTCTCTGGCTCTACAGAGCTCTCCTCCACTTGGCCTTTTGGCCTGTGGCCACCCTGTTAGTTGGCTTGTAAGTTAGGTAATTGTTTAGTGACATATCAGATCTAAAATGTATACAGGGCTGAGGAAGTGGCACCGTAAAGAGCTTGCTGTTTTGAGTTCAGATCCACAGAAATCCATGTATGGCCAGGCTGGAATTCCAGCCTTGGAAGGTGCGATAGGTTACCCCAGAGAAAGCTGGCTAGCAACGTTAAGTAAAGTAGCCATCTTCGAGCTCTGGGCTTGATTGAAATGGAAGAAGAATCTACAGCCTTGGGACTCTACACACGTGCACATACATATATCACATTTGTAAACAGATGCATATATACATGTACATTACAGGCACTCAAAAGAACTATACCTAAGTATAGTTTTTCTCACCTCCTAACACACACACACACACACACACACACACACACACCACTTCCCAAGTTGAAATGTGATGGTATGTCTGTTAGTTCCATGCATAAAAGCAAGCATACTCTAACAAGGCCACACACTAGAGTTTATTGAAGAGAGGAGTCCCAGGAGGGGGAAGAAGCAGAGAAGTCTGGGACAGAGAAGAAAAGAGAGCGGAACAAGTGCTTGCAGCCGCTTTTAAGGGAAGGGGCGTGCACAGGTATGCGTCACGGGTCTAGGGAGGTGCTTCTGTATGCAGTGCCCCAGGATTTACGTAGCCACGCCCAGGGGCGTGCCTCCGTGCAAGGTGCATCCCACCTGAGCCCAGGGGCTCAGTTAGGGAATGCCAGGAATCCTTACAATGTCTAGGTGTGTTTGCTTTTGAGACAAGACCTCTTGTACCTCAGGCTACCCTCAGACTTTCAGTAAATCCAAGGATGACGGATCTTGTCTCTACCTCTTCAATCTCTTCAGCAGCACCACACATGGCTGAGTGCTTGGGATTTTCACTCACAGTTCTGGGTTTCTGTCAAAGCTTCTCAAAGGTGGTGTAATTTAAAAGTAACTAGGCAATAATGTTAAGGCCTGAGGGTGCAACCCTAGACAAGCTCCTTGCCAGCGAAAATTTTCTTATTCTTAAAACTGTTAACATCTAAGCCCGGTGTAGTGGCACATTCCTTTAAGCCCAGGCAGATGGTTCTCTGTGAGTTTGAGGCCAGTCTGGTCTACAGAGTAAATTCCAGGATAGCCAGGGTTACATAGTGAGACCCTATCTCATAAACAAACAAACAAAAAACATGTTAACATTTAAGTCTCAAGCTTATTTTCAGGAAATTATGACAAAATGTTGAAAACCCAGCCAGTACAACGTCAACAGGTAGGTATGCCCACCACTACTACAGCCTTAAGGGTCTTCAGCTACAAGTTTGTGGAGGGGGCGGGGCCTGGACTTTGGCTCCTCCCACCTCACTCTTCAGGTTAAGACACTGCAGACTTTCATTTGCTTCCATCAACTCCCATGTCTCGCCGGATGCGGTCTCCAACCTAGAGCCTCACCTGGACCGTCTTGCAGACCTGAGCCACCTGACCCGAGTTAAGGTGTCCTGCACCAGCTGGACCTGAAGCTTGGGTCCTGCACTCAGGAGCAGCACGTGCCGACCTGGCACGGATGCTCGCTGCCCATGCAGATCCCTTAGGCGGGCGCAGTCTGCACGGACGATGAGCTCTGGGCTCTGGTTGATCCAAACCAGACATAGAGGCCTGCAGCTTTTCAGGCCATCTTCCTCCAGGGCCTTGGGTATTGAGTGGCATCTGAGAAGGTGTGGAGGAACAAGCCTGCTGCACTGGGCTAGTGCATCTTGCATCACTGGAGTGTGTGTTTGTGGTGGGGGTTGGGGTGGCGGGATGGAGCAGAAAGTCACTAGGACAAGCACGTGCTGGCCAATTTAGGCAGCAGGGGTTACAGGTTGTGGGGTGAGTGGCCAGGGTTCTGAGTTTCTCTGTTTGTAATGAATGTTGCTACGGTGTTACTGAGGCTGGAGAGCTGAGGCATTTGGGTTGTAGAAGCTGTTTTTGTGTGGGCATGAGGTCTTTATTCCATTTGAGTCGTTGGTAGTAGTGTTAGGTATTTTGGAACGTTATTTTAAAACACGAGAATTCCTAGGTGTTTGCTCATTTTAGGTTGAGGAATTTCCATTTCTAGGTCGTTGCAAAACTAGAAGGTGCTATACTGAGCCACACTCTGTACTAAAAATTGTCATGTTTTTATGCCAATTTTTAATATTTCCTAGTATAAGCAAAGCATTCCAAATAAAGATTAAAAGTGAGCTCAGTGTGGCAGTGTTACATTGGAATTCAGGTTCTCTTTTGTTGGTTTTTAGTTTAGTTAATAAGATAATTTTAAAACCAAGGACCGTTTTATTGGAATTTAATAGAAAAACAACAGAGTAGGAAGATGTAAATCTTATCAGCTGCCAGGAGGAAGGAGAAAGAAGAGGAACCAGCAATTCCACGAGAGAGAGAGAGAGAGAGAGAGAGAGAGAGAGAGAGAGAGAGAGAGAGAGAGAGAGGTGATTTTCAAAAATGCTTATCATTTTTAATTGTGTGTATGTGTGTGGATCTGTGTTCATGGAAGCCAGGGGCACTGGATCCTTCTGGAGCTGGAGTTACAGGAAAAGCCACTTAAGGTGGGTAGTTGATAGGAGAGCCCACCAAAGTCTGTATCTCAATTTATTAGGGAGTGCAATGGGTACAAAGATTCGTTAATACAAAGCAAGGTAGATGCGCTGCTGACCCAGCTGCCTTTCTGCTCAAGGTCATTAGGGACCAACTACAAGCTGTTCTCCCACGTGGTTGGTCTCAAGCACCCAAGAGAGTGAGCCTGCGCCCCTTCCTCAGTTTTAACTGGGCATGTACCCAGATTAGACAACCATCAGACTAGACACCCCAAAGATCATTGGCTGAACAGAAGGAATTCCCACAACAGGTAGTGAGCATTCTTAACAGCTCAGCCATCTCTCAAACAAGAAAAGAAGTGATGCCTTTTAAGTTAGAGACTAAAAGAGCTGACAGTTTCAGCAGTAGAGATCAGCTAGCAGTTGATTGGTAGGAAGGGGGGAGGCTTCAAAGAAGAAGTAAAAAAAAGTTTTGGGGATCAAACTCAGATCATCAGTCTTGGAGGCAAATGTCTATTCATTGATCCATCTCCTTGGCCCCTTGTTGATGAGAGTTTTGATGTTCCTAGAGAACTTTCAGATGTTGTACCCATGGCAAGCATGACATCAGGAAAGGTTTTATTCTTCTAGGTTGAGAAATCTTTAAACAGTTTAATGTGGCCCGGCAGTGATGGCAAACGCCTTCAATCCCAGCACTCAGGATGAATCTTTGTGAGTTCAGGGCCAGCCTGGTCTGGAGAGTAAGTTCCAGGACATCTAGGACTAATAAACTTAGTTTATTCCAATACTAGAATCTGATATGGAGCTTTGTGAAGAGCTTAAGGATGTGCATGGGGTCACTGGCCAGGAATCATTGTGCTGGAAACATACCTGGGTCACAAGGTATAGTAGAGTCAAGAGTTCAAGGTCATCCCTAACTACATAGACAATAGCCCTGGTCAGCCCCTCCCTTATCTCATACCACAGTTCAGAGCTTTGTTCAGGGAGTTAGCTGGGCAATATGGCAGCCAAGCTGTGGTAGGGTACTGAAGCAGATTTTTGAACCAATAGGAGGAACTGACTTGTTCACGTCTTCTGCAGAGAATCCTGTGCCTGAGCTTGGAAGCAGAGCTAAGGCCAAAGACCTGGCCTTCTTGACTGACATCACAAGCCATTTAAATATGCTGGATAGTTCTTGGTGGCAACGATGTCTGTTATAGTTATATAATGCATGATTCACTTTACTCGTTCCTAGTAACACTGTCTTTGTCTTGTCTTTGACAAGGACCCTGTCTGGCCTATTTCTCTAGGCTGAAATTAGTTTCTGAAAATGAAAGTTGTGCCCTAAACTACATTCCCAGAATTAAAGGGCTGACGACTGGATTCCAGGAAAGGTTCTCTGATTTCAGTCTTTATGAAAATAGATTGTTACTGTCCAGTTTATCCTTCTTACAGAATATGTATCCATGTCAGGTTCTGAGATCCCAGTGCAGCGCTGCACAGAGAGCCAAATATACCAGCCCTGGAGTCTCTTGGATCTACAGGCAATTTGGGAATGGTTCCCCCAAATATAAAACCATCTTGCCCAGCTTCTTCTGCCCATGTTTGGAAGCACTCGTGTGAGCTGTCAGCTTCTGTCGGTGTTTGAGTTATGCCGGACAATAAAAAAAAAAAAATCATTTTAGGATGAAATTAGGCCTTACAGGTAAACAGAAAGATCCATCAATGGACTGAACCTTTAACAGTCATATTTATTGACAATGTAGACGTTGTTTTGGGGGTAAAACAAGCTCCTCACATCAAAGTCCTTGATCTAATGTATATGTTTCATGAGAGAAAATATCAAGCCTCTACAACTTAGGTTCTTACTGTGCATCATTTGCAGCATCCAATAATGCAAGGTGTCCAGGTGTGCCAGGAAGTCACACAAAAGCTGTAGCTCCTCCAGAAAATCAACTCTATAAATCATAGAAAAACAATGATTTTTTCAATGTCTAATTACTCCCAGAAAACAACGATCTATTCTGAAGTTTACCTTAGATATATCAACTCTGGTAGATTTCCTGCTACATTTCCTCCTTTTGTTTAAACTTTAATTATGTTGAAGATTATTGCAACCATCCAGTGGATATAGCTTTTTCTCTATTGTGCTGTTTTACAGTCTTATGTAGATAAGCCAGAATACATTTTAAAGACAGTATAGTCATTACAGAAGAAAAAAACAAGTATCTGTTAATATTTTTGCTGTGAGCAAAATGGCTATATTACAGCTGAATCCATTCAAACCTTTATAAACAATCTGTCATGGGCTGTAGTAAAACTTAAAGGTTGCTCCTGATTCAAGGATTCTGCTGTGAATACTCTTGTGACATGCTGCCACAGGCATTTGCCATCACAGCCCGCCATTATTTGATATCCACAGGTGTTCGAAAGGGACGAAAGAGCTCAGATTTCAAACCCGAGAAAACATAAACAGCACTGAACAGTTAATTTAGTTTTCAGGTTGTATCTTTTTCAGTATATATGTGGAATACAGTCTCTGCCATTATTCATTGCATTTTTACACCTCATATTATATATAGTGAAGTCTTCTTACTTCCAACTGCTTTGTAATTTCTGGTCCTGAGTTGCTCAAACTTAGAAACCTCTGCCAAAAAAAGTCATATTTTCTAAAAGGCAGTTGAACAAATTTTGTTTAAAAACATCTCTGAGTATTTTGTCAACATGTATACCTGTGCACTGCAGATATACCTGACAAGCCTGGTATTTTCAGAGGCCTTGGGACTGGAGTTACTTGTGGAATTTATGGTTGTGAACTGCCATCTTAGTCCCGGGACTTGAACTCAGATCCTCATGAAGAGTAGCTAGTACATAATCACTCTCTCCAGGCCTCTCTCCTGCCCCAAAAGGCACTTTTGAGCCTGGACTATGAACAAAGAAATCTGGAGGAGGGGCTGGAGAGATGGCTCAGCGGTTAAGAGCACCGTCTGCTCTTCCAGAGGACCCGGGTTCGATTCCTAGCACCCACATGGCAGCTAACAACTGTCTGTAGTTCCAGTTCCAGGCAAACACCAAGATAAATAAATAAAGTTTTTTTTTTTTTTTTAAAAAAAAAAAAAAAAAAGAAATCTGGAGGAACTGAATATTTAGTAATCCTAGTAAGGCCTAGCTCTATGGTTGACAGATGTGTCACAGCTGAGTGAGTTCTCTGGAAAGGATTGAGACTGTACAGTTTCCTAGCCCTCTGGTCCTCTTGTTTTGTTGATTCCATTTTGGATTTACACTTGTTTTTGAAATGATGCTGGCTTAGAGCTGAGTGTGGCCTGCCTACTGGAGGGCAGCAGTGGGAAAGGCTTTGGCATCCCAGGCAGCCTTAGGGAGGCACAACAGGGTGTCAGTGTGTGTGAGAGTAGATGAATATTCATCCAGGGAAATGGTCCAAAGCTGCCAGCATGGTTTCAGAGAGCTCAGTCTGTTGTGGAGGTTTAAATAAGAATGTACTCCAGAGACTTATATGTATGAATGCTCAGTCATCAGAGAGTGGAATGGCTTCACCCTGTCAGAATAGGGGTAGGGTTTGAGGTTTTAAAATCATGAGCCAGGCTCAGTCTCATCCCCCCACCCCATGCCCACAGATAAGGATGTCCTTCATTCTCTTAACTGCTGAGCCATCTCTCCAGCCCCAGATGTCCTTCATTCTTAACTGCTTCTCTAGCAGCATGCAGGTGATGCTGGCTACCATGCTCCCCAGCATGAGATAATGGACTAAGACCCTGAAATTGTAAGCCAGTTTCTTAGTTAGGGTTTCTATTGCTGTAGAGAGATACCATGACCACAGCAACTCTTATAAAAGAAAACATTTAATTTGGGCTGGCTAACAGTTCAGAGTGGCGGGGATCGTGGTAGCATCCAGGCAGACATGGTGCTGGAGAAGGAGCTGAGGGTTCTACATCTTGATCTGCAGGCAGCAGAAGGAAGACTTAGACTCACTCAAAGCCCACCCCCGATGACCCTCTTCCTCCAACAAGGCCACACTTATTCCAACATGGCCACACATTCTAATTGTGCCACTCCTTATGGGCCAAGCATTCAAATATATTAGTCTACAGGGAACATACTATTCAAATTACCACAGCAAGCCTCCAATTAAATGCTTTCTCTGTTAAATAGTGTCTCTTCGCAGCAATACAACAGTGACTAGGACACCTATAATCCCAACACTAAAGAGGTTGAGGCAGGAGGATCACTGTTGGTCCTGGGACAGTCTAGGGCTATGTAGACACAAAACAATAACAAAACCCACCAAACAAAACTAGCCTATGGGGCTGGAGAAATGGCCAAGCAGTTAAGAGCACTTGCAGAAGACCCAGGTTCAGTTCTCATTGAGTGGCTCACATTGAGTGGCTCACATCTGCCCATAACTCCACTTTCAGCGGGTCTGAGGACACTTGTGTACACATGTATATGTACTCACACAGACACTCAAATAAAAATAAATCGTTAAAAAACTAGTTTAAGAGGGCTGGAGAGATGGCTCAGTGGTTAAGAGCACTGACTGTTCTTCCAGAGGACCGGGGTTCAATTCCCAGCACCCACATGGCAGCTAACAACTGTCTGTAGTTTCAGTTCCAGGCAAACACCAAGGCAAATAAATAAAGTTGTTTAAAAAAAAAAAAAAAAAAACCAAAAAACCTAGTTTAAGGGCTGGAGAGATGGCTCAGAGGGTGAGAACACTGTCTGCTCCTCCGGAGGTCCTGAGTTCAATTCCCAGCAACCACATGGTGGCTTACAACCATCTTATAATGTGATCTGGTACCCTCTTCTGTACACTGTATACATAATAAATAAATAAATATTAAAAAAATAAAAAAATATTTAAAAAAACTAGTTTAATTATTAAAGTAATAACCTGTCATAAGGCTCAGCATGGTGGTAAATGCCCAGTCTCCTGTAATCTCAGTAATCAGAATGCTGAGGCAGTGAGTCCCAGGACAACCTGGGCTACATAGCTAGACGGTGACTCAAAGAAACAAAACAGAACCAATAAGCGGCTTACTGTAGAACCTTCAGAAATTGAAGAAAAAGAAGCCATGGTCAGCCGGGAAAGGCCCTTGCCACCAAGCCTGGTGACTGGAGTTCAGTCTAACTCACATGGTTAAAGGAGAGACCTGCCTGTCCTGTTTGCAGTCTACTCTCTCTGCTTTATGCTTAAAGATGTGAGCTTTCAACCTTCTCCTCCTGGTGCCATGCCTGCCCTCCACGGAGGACTCTTACTCCTGTTAGCCCAAATAAAATCTTCTATAAATTGCCTTGGTCATGGTGCTTTTATCACAGCAATAGAAAATTAACTAATACAGTGATCAAAAGTTGTCATCTGACATCCACATGACAGCCATTGTTGTTGGTTGGTTTTACTCTTTACTTTTCTGGCTCATTGAGGATCTGCCACCCAGCTCCCAAGTAAATCACACAGGGAGGCTTATTACTACTTATAAATGCCCAGCATTAGCTTGGCTTCTTACTAGCTAGCTTTTCTTAATTTATCTGACTTATCATTTGCCTCTGGGCTTTTATCTCTTTCTCTATTTTATATACCTTCCTTCCTTTCTTTCATCTTCTCTTTCCCTCTCTCTCCATTGTTGAGTGGCTGGCCCCTGATGTCATCCCCTTCTCTTGCACCTTCTTGATCTCCTTTATCACAGATTTTTCCTTTTATTCTCTCTAACTGCTAGCCCTACCTATCCTTTCTCCTGCCTGGCTCTTTATTAGACCATCGGGTGTTTTAAATAGGCTAAGTAAGTAACACAGCTTCACAGGATTCAACAAATGCACCATAAAAGAATGCAATACATCTGTGCATCATTAAACAAACGTTCCATAGCATTAAAAAAAATGTAACACATCTTAATATTCTACAATGTGAAAACACACATACACACACTGTAATTTAAAACAACAGAAACTTTTGTTTTTAATTATTTAAAAATTGTTGGGAAGAAACCAATAATTTTTTCCTTAACATTTAATTTTCTGTTTGTTTTTGAAGGTCTTTATGTAGCTCTGGCTGTCCTGTAACTTAATATGTGGATCAAGCTAGCCTGGACCATACAAGAGATCTGCCTGTTTCTGCCTCCTGAGTGCTGGGATTAAAGGCATGGGCTGTGCCCTGCTATTTTATTGAGATAGAGTCTCTCTTCATTAATACCAGAATCATCCTAATTCAGCCCTCAAGTATTGGGATTGGAAGATTTTGTGTGTATGTGTGTCTGTGTGTCTGGCTTTGTTTGCCATTAGTTTCCATAGGAATTATACGAGGTAGATACTATTCTTTGCATTTTACAGACAAGGGAAGGCTGAGTTTCGGGGAGGTTTAGCAACTTTCCAAGGTCACTGCACTAGTTATGGTTTGCTCCTGAAGCAGTGGAACCTGGGAGAATGGAGCCGATAATGGATAATGGAGGTGAACTAAAGTCTCATGCAATAGCCAACTTTATTTACAGCACCAAACAGTTTTTACTCTTCAGGTTGAGAAGAGTCTCACGAGTAAAGTGTACAATCACAAGGACAAACTGCATGTGGTGAGCAAGCTACACGGGCAAACCCATGTTTTTCCCTAGAGACATTAGCCACTGGTAATGATGTAAAGGAACCTCAGGCATATCTGCTCTTCCTGGAAGGAGCATGAACGCACATGCCAAGAACAATTCCATATTCTGTTTTCTCACAAGCGCTCTGGATTCTCCTCACATGACTCCATCCTTTTCTGACAGTTACTTCTCTGCTGCTGTGATAAAAACACCATGACACCAGGTGAAGAAGGCTGGGAGCTCACATCTTGAACCTAAGCGGAGAGAGTAAACAAATATGGCAAGACTTTTTACTCTTTTATTTTTTGAGATTTGTGAGCCACCATGTGGTTGCTGGGAATTGAACTCAGGACCTCTGGAAGAGCAGCCAGTGCTCTTCACCACTGAGCCACCTCTCCAGCCCGAGATTTGTTTGTTTGTTATGTATTATGTATTGTCTATGTATTCTGCTTGCATGTATGCCTGTAGACCAGAAGAGGGCACTAGATCCCATTCTAGATGGCTATAAGCCACCATATGGTTACTAGGAATTCAACCCAGGACCTTTGGAAGAGCAGTCAGTGCTCTTAACCTCTGAGCTATCTCTTCGGTCCCCAAAACTTTTTACTCTTTCTTTGGATTTTTTGAAACAGGATTTTTCTGTGTAGCCTTGGCTGTCTTGGAATTCCCTCTGTAGATGAGGCTGGCCTTGAACTCACAGAGATCTGTCTGCCTCTGCCTCCCGAGTACTGGGATTATGCCACCACTACTGGGCGACTTTTTACACTTTTTTATATTTATTTTTATTTTATGTGCATTGGTGTTCATATATAACCGTGTAAAGGTGTCAGGTCTTGGAATTACAGACAGTTGTCAGATGCCGTGGATGCCGGGAATCAAACTCAGGTCCTCCAGAAGAACAGACAGTGCTCTTAACCGCTGAGCTACTTCTCCAGCCCGACTTTTTAACTCTTAAAGCATGCCCCGCCCCTGCATACTTCCTAGAGTAAGGCCACACCTCCTAACCCTCTCCAAACTGTCACCAACTGGGACCAAGTGTTCAAATGCCTGAGAATATGAGGGACATTTCTCATTCAAACCACCACAGTCACAGAGCTGGGAAACTGTCATAGTTTGCTTTTATTACTGTGATAAAACACTGACCAGAAGCAATGGGAAGAAAAGGGTCTATTTGCCTTTATAGGTTATAGTCCATCATGGAGGGAAGCCAAGCAAGAACCCCTCCAATATTTATTTGGCCGTGGTGCACATGTCTGCCACAGCACATGACAGGGTCAGAGACAACCAGTGGGAGTCAGTTCTCTCATGTGGCTTCCAAGAATCAAATGCAAGGTCAGGGTAGGTGGCCAATGAGCCATCTCAGTGGCCCCTGGAGCTTCTAGACTTTCTGTCTGTCTCTGAAAAGAGGAAATATTCCCCACCCAGCCCTAGAAAATAACCACTTTGAGGAAGCAAGGAGGCACCAGTGTGGGCAACCAGCCCTCAGTTCTTGACCACTTGGCCTCTATGTCTTCCTGTTTTCCACAGAGAGCTACCACCTAGAGTTCAGTTAGATGCCCACCTGCCAAATAAGTGGTTCTTGCACGTCTCCCAAGTCTCAGTTGGTCTTTCTGTCACAGCCCGGTGTCATCTCCACTCAGGTCTCAGTCCCCTTCCTGCTAAGTTAAGATTCCACATGAACTTGTGTGGACTGCCCCTCTCCATTACACAGTCCTTCTCTTGTGGATGTCACTTTCCCAAAGAGCTGCAAGAGACAGTGTGGTCAGGGAGCCCCCAGGAAGATGGAACCCGGGACACAAAGGAGAGATGGCCTCATGTCTCAGAAGTGCCGGCCAGTGACAGGAAATCTTGAAAGGGTGAGCTCTGCCAGAGAAAAAAAGATCCAGGGCGTGTGCCTCGGTGCTGACATCTGCTGGTCCTCTGAAGCTACTACACTGGCAGGCAGGAAGAGGGACCACAGGTTAAGTGGGAAAATTGCGAATGAGTCAATGTCTCCTCCTCTTCCTTTTTTTAAATAAAAAATTTGAAAATTTGATGAGGAGCACAGATAGCGATACAGTCTCAACTGTCTCACAGAGAAGTAAATGTTATAAAGCAAAAGGGCATTACAGAAGAGAAACTGAGGCCATAGGCTTAGTGATCAATGCCAGTAATGGGAACATCAAAAGGATAGTCACATGACCCGATGTGGTGGTACAAACTTTTAATCCCAGAACTTGAGAGGCCTGAGGCAGGCTGGTCTCTGTGAATTTGAGGACAGCTTGGTTTACACAGTGAGTTCCAGGCTAGCCAGGGCTACACAGTGAAACCCTGTTTCAAAGAAGTAAAAAATGGGACAGGTGAGATGGTCTAGTGGGTAGAGGGGCTTGCTGCTAAGGCTGGGGACCTGAGTGCAAGCTCCAGAACCTCTGTAAAGGTGGAGGGAGAGACGAGACTCCACAAAGTTGTCCTTGGACCTCCTTGATGATATACATGCACATGCATACACATATCATGCATGTCTATCATGCACACACAAAAATAATTATAATTCTGCAGATAGAGGGAATGACTCAGTCAGTAAAGCTCTTGTCTAATAAGTGTGAAGTTCCCAAAACAGGTAAGAATGCAGAGTGTGATAGGACAGGCTTATAAACACAGAAAGTGGGAAGCCAAGACAGGAGCCTGGTGCTCACTGGCCTCTCAACCTAGCTCTACTGGTGAGCTCCAGGCCAGTGAAAGATCCTGTGTTAAAAGAAGTGAGTAGCATTCCTTATGATGGCATCTCTACTTATCTTCTGACTCTGAATGCATTCATATACCAACACCTCCTCAAAAGCATACACATGTGCACCCACTCACATATACACATGCAAATAAATTATAATTAAATACAATGTCTTATGGCACCATAATGCACTAAAACATTGGCAGTGGCTCAGAAGCAGTATATCTGAAGGATGCCTGCCTAATTTTTTTCTTCCTTCCTTCCTCTCTCTCTTTCTTTCTTCCTTTTTCTTTTTTTCTTTGAGATAAGGTTTTTCTATGTAGCCCTAGCTGTCCTGGAATTTATTCTGTGGACCAGGCTGGCCTTGAACTCACAAAGATCTGCCTGTCTCTGCCTCCCAAGTACTGAAATTAAAGGTGACCCAGCTCTAATCTCTTAACTTTAGACTGTAGAACTATGTAGCCTAGTTGGCCTAGAACTCCTTAAATAACCAGACTAGCCTTGAACTCCACAGTGATTCTTCTATCTAAACCTTTAGGTCTAGCCTGGTATACTGGCACACATCTGTAATTCCAGACACTGAAGAGGCAAAAGGATTTGAATTTGTAGATAATCTGGGCAATCCTATCTCAAAACAATTCAATATACTTTATGCTCATATATATTGACAAAATTTTAAAAATACAAATGAGTTAACTCTAAAGCAATATTTAAGTTCCCTAGACTGTTAACAAAATATGAGTGTTTAGATGCTATTTAAACAGTTGATGTGGAGGCAATTTGCACACGTAAAATGCTTTTTAAGGGGCTGAAGAGATACTTAGCAGTTAAGTATGCTCTACCAGAGGACCCAGGTTCAATTCCCAGCACCCACATGGCAGCTCACAACTGTCTGTAACTCCAGTTCCAGGAGACCCAACACCCTCACCCAGACACATATGCAGGCAAAACAGCAATGCATATAAAATTTTAAAAATATTTTAAAATATTGATTTATTTAATTTTATGTGTGTGTCTGAGTATATGTATGTGTACAATACACACACAAAAGCCTGTGGAGGCCAGAAGAGGCATCAGAAGCTAAAGACACAATGTTATGAGCTACCATGTGGGTTCTGAGAACTAAACCCAGGTCCTCTGCATGAACAAGAGCTCTTAACCACTGAACAACCTCTTCAGATTGCAACACTTGCAAAATTCTTTTTTTTTTCTTCCTGGACAGAGTTTCTCTATATAGTTTTGGCTGTCCTGTAACCAGCTCCGTAGACCAGGCTGACTTTGAACTCTCGGAGATCTACCTGCCTCTGCCTCCCAAATTCTGGGATTAAAGGCATATGCCACCACTTGCCTAGCATCATGTAAAATTTCTAATCATGGTTTTCATTTGTAAAATATTTAACCACAACTGGCTAAGTGACCCTCCTTGTAAGGAACACCCTGTAACTACTAATAAGAATACAGCCTGGGGCTGGAGAGATGGCTCAGTGGTTAGGAACACTGACTGCTCTTCCAGAGGACAAGGGTTCAATTCCCAGCACCCACATGGCAGCTAACAACTGTCTATAGTTGCAGTTCCCAGTTCCAGGCAAATAAATAAATAAGTTTAAAAAAAAAAAAAAAAAAAAAAAGAATACAGCCCAACCTTCTGTCTGTGACAATGCAGTAAACAAACAAACAAACAAACAAACAAAAAAACAGCGCTTCTCTAAAAGCCAGAGACTAGAGAGATTGCTCAGCAGTTAAGAGCACTGGCTGCTCTTCCAGAGGTTCTGAGTTCAATTTCCGGCAACTACATGGTGGCTGACAGCCATCTACAGTGGAATCTGATGCCCTTTTCTGTTGTAAAGTCATACATGCAGTTAGAGTATTCATATATATTGAAAAATAAAACAATGCACATCTCTGAAGCAGCACTCTCAGATGCTGCATTTGCGGACACCTTGATATTGGGTTTCTCAAGAGCCAGAGCTGAGAGCTTATAAATAGTTTATGAATTCCAGTCTCATGTACTATGTTGTAGAATAGTATTGTTGAGCTGGTGTGGGTTCATGAGGATGCATGAGAAGAAGGCAATAGTGTACCTTAAGGAGGTCTTTTTTGTCTTTTCAGCTGCAGGGGTACTTAGCCTCCTGCAGACTGAGTTACCCTCCCTTAGCCAAGGACATTTTTATTGTTCTCCAAATTTACACTTTGAGCAAGTTGATTTCCAAATCCTCAAAACATCCTGACTAAGCTTCCAAGGTGACAATGCCAAATGCAAATTCTTGATTAAGGAATATCTCAATGTGCCAGATTTTTCCCAACCAAGTTTTGCATAAGCTTTGTACCCTTGGGAAACTCAGACAAGATTCACATGGAGGGCAACCAGAGAAATAAAGTTGATTAAGGCTAGGTGTTAGCACTCTGGAGCCAGACCAGGTGATCTCAGTGGGAATTTTTTCACAGAATAGAATATTTGTTTAACTGTGTAAAGATGTGTTGCATTTATTTAACTATGTAAAAGATATGTTGCAGTTTTACCTTGTCTGCCTAAGGATACTTGATTGGTCTAATAAAAAGCAAGGCAGAGGAGGGGCTGGCAGGCAGAGAGAAAAGGGGGGGTCAGCCAACCAGTTAGGGGCCATCCAGACAAGGAAGCGGAAAATCAAGGTGCACAGTATGTAGAACGAGCCTCAGGGCAGCCTATAGATTAATAAAAATGGTTTAAGGTTTTTTATTTTTTTAACCACAGGAATTGTTTATTACATACTGTAGTGATGCAATATTATGAAATTCTGTCTTAGATTCTAATATATTGGACAAAAATGGCTTAATTTTAAAAGCTGTGTAGAAACAAGCCTAAGCTAAGACTGAGCATTCATAATTAACAAGTCTCTGTGTCATGATTTGGGGATTGTCAGTTCAGAAAGCCTGCCACAGTACTGTTCCAGAAGTCTTGGTGTAACACAGCCTCTTGGTTCTGGGCCAGGGAAGATGCTAACTCTGTCTTATTTATTGCGGCGTAGATGACCGCTGAGTCATCTCTCCAGCCCCTTATTGCGGCGTAAAAAGGGCAGTTTGAGGGTGGAAATTTAGGGCCAGATGCTGAATGTGGAGGAGATGTCTGGTGGGGAGCTCAGGAAGAAAAGAGCAACCTCGACACCATCAGATGGGAGTGGAGCCACTGTGAAGGAGCTTCCAAACTATCCCTAGAAAGGCTGGGAGTGTAGTTTAGTGACAAAATGCTTACCTTGAATATACAAGACCCTAGGTTCAATCCTCAGTATTGCCTAGGGGTAAGAAAAGAAAAACAACAGAAAGGAAACCCAAGCAGATGGCAACCCATGGGGAATATCAGGTAGTCATATATCAGGTTTACCAAGAAAAAGAACGTTGAAGGATGGACTTGGAGAGATGGCTCGGTGGTTAAGAGCACTGACTACTCTTCCAGAGGACTGGACTTCGATTCCCAGCACCCACATGGCAGCTAACAACTCTTAAGAGTTGCATAATGGTCAAAAGAGGCCAGCAACAAAGATAGGGTTGGAGTTTGCTGTGACAGCACATGCCTGTATTCCCAGCATTCTACAGACTGAGACAGGAGGATCTCAAATGCAAGGTTACCAAATGAGACACTGCTTCAAAATATATATTTTTTCAAGTCCTCAGGAGGGAGCTAGCTCCTTGGCAGGTCAACAGAAAGGACAAAGGCATTAGCATAGCAAGTGGCAGAAATGACAGATGGAGACCACCCACAGGAACTCTGCGATTTAGAGGAGAGTTCTGGCTTCTCCGAGACATTGATGCCATGATGGGAAGCTGAGGATGTCTGGGGCTCTCTGTAAACCAGAAATAGGAATATCTCAGGGAAGTCTGCCTTTCTCTGTCAAATAGAAAGAGGTTGGCAGTTGATGAAGACAGAAGTGAATGGCCTTGAGGGGGAGAAGGCTTGGAATAGCCACTGGTTGGGGGATAAAAGCAGTCAGAAGACTTGGAAGGCCATCTAGGCCATTGGCTGGGGCTGCTGTCAAGGCAGCTGGTGAATCTGCTCTTGGGCTGCCTCAGGAAGACTCAGGGAAAGGGTGGGAGATGTGTTGACTCTGACTCTGGCCCAAAAAACATTAATAGGCTGCCTCACCCAAAGCAAGCATGACTTGTGGGGTGTGTGGTGGCTCAGACCAGGAGTTTTGATACTTTGAAGGCTGAGGTAGGAAGATTGCCATGCATTTGAGTTTAGCCTGGGCTACTTAGTGAGTTTCAGGACAGCCTGAACTGTTAGAACTTGCCACCTATTTCCAAAAAAAAAAAAAAAGGTGGAGCTAGAAATATGGCTCAGTGGCTCAGTTGGTTGGTAGAGTATTTGCCTAGCATGTAGGAAGCGGGGCATTTAATTGCCAGCACCTCTTAAAAACTGGAGAGACATCTCAGTGGTTAAGAGTGCTTCATTCCTTGGAGCATGCCTTGAATCCCAGCACAAAGGAGACAGAGGCAGGTGGATCTCTGTGAGTTCAAGGTCAACCTAATCTGTAGAGCTAGGTAGTTCCAGGACAAGCTCCAAAGGTATAGAGAAACCTTGTCTCAAACAACAAAGAGTGCTTCAGGCTCTTCAAGGGGGTCTGAGTTCAGTTTTCAGCACCAGAGTTGGGCTGATGAGAACCATCTGTAATTTCAGCTCCTGGGAATCTAATATCTTCTTCTACACTTTCCCTTCTCAGGCATCCACATGCAGGTGGCAGACACATGCGCAAATACATAAAATAAATATCTTTTTAAAAATATTTTATTCTGGGGCTGGAGAAATGGCTCAGAGGTTAAGAGCACTGACTGTTCTTCCAGAGGTCCTGAGTTCAATTCCCAGCAACCACATGGTGGCTCACAACCATCTATGATGTTGTCTGGTACCCTCTTCTGTGTGCTGTATATAAAATAAATAAAACTTTAAAAAAAAATATTTTATTCTATGTGAATTGGTGTTTTTGCCTGCATGTCTAACGGTAAGGGTGTCAGATCTTGAAATTACAGACAGGTGTTAGCTGCCATGTGGATGCTGGGAATGGAACTCAGGTCCTCCAGAAGAACAGTCAATGCTCTTAACCACTGAGCCATGTCTCCAGCCCAAAATAAATATCTTAAAAACAAGCCAGGTAGTGATGATACACCTTTAATTCTAGCACTCAGGAGGCAGAAAGGCAGGCAGATTGTTGTGAGTTTGAGGCTAGCCTGGTCTACAGAGTGAATTCTAGGACAGCCAACACTGTTACAAAGAGAAACCTGTCTGGAAAAACCAAAATAAGGTAACCCAGTTGGTAAGTGCCTGCCTGGCATGTACAAAGCCAAAATCAATCCTCAGAACTACATAAAATCATGAGGTGTGGGGGCTTGAGAGATAGCTCAGAGGTTAACAGCACTGACTGTTCTTCCAGAGGTCCTGAGTTCAATTCCCGGCAACCACATAGTGGCTCGCAACCATCTATAATGACATGTGATAACCTGTTCTGTATACTGTGTGCATAATAAATAAATCTTAAAAAAAATCATGAGGTGTAACACACACTTGAAATACTTGGGAAGTAGATGCATGAGAATCAAATGTTCAAGGATAGCCTGGAATACATAAGACCTTCAAAAAAAAAAAAAAAAAATCAGGTAGTGATAGCATTCAAGCACATGCCCACCTCCCCAGTCCTGTCTCCTTACTAGTTCTGTGACTGGACAAATTAACTCTTTGTCCTGATGTCTGTGAGCTGTGATGGTACCTGGAAAGCATCACATGTATTAGGTGTTGTTGACCCAGATTGAGTCCACAGTAACACTGTTTGACCCCAAACTATACTAGCTGTACCTGCTGCCACTGCTTCACCTAAACACTTGTGCTCTTAAGTTCACCATTTCTGTGGTGTTAGAGCCTTGTGTACATCTACCACTGAGCTATATCCCTAATTAGTTAGCAAGTAATTTTCAACACTGTTATGTACCCGGCAATACTTGAGACATTAGGAATACAACAGACAAGAGTTTTGTGTTCTCCTGTCTGGAGAAGGGGCAAGTTAAAAATAAATGGCCCTGGAAAATATCAGGTAAGTGATATTACCTAAAAGTGTAACTTAGGGTGCAAGAGTGAGTCTCCTAGTGGCACTTTACGCCAGAGGACTGGTCCCCAGCTCATGCCCTGTCTATAGAGTACTTGGTGGATCTGTGTGTCCTCACTGTGTTGGGAAGGCCTTAGTAAGCATCATGTAATAGCTATTTCTACTTATCTCCAAAGGCTAGTGTTCAGATAGAAAACTTGGGACCTAACAACAAATCCTGCTTGCATTAAAATTTCTTGAGGTTGAGCCAGGTGTGGTGGTCCACACCTTTAATCCCAGTACACTTAAGGCAGGTCGAGGCTAGCCTGGTCTACATGGTGACCTCTCGGACAGCAAGAGCAAATACTGAGACCCTTCTCAACATATCCTGCAAAATCTCCACACGTGATTTTCAACTAATAGTGTCAGCTGCTGGCACTCTGTACAGAATTAAGTTTTAGATGGCCAGAAAATACCTTAGTATTGAAGTGTTTGAAACCAAAGACCCACACATGGGCCAATCCACCTGCCATCCAGGGAACTCTCGAGTGGTCGCAGGCTGGCCGAATATTCCTCCACACCACATACCATACAGTCACTTGTCCGAGCCTGTCCCACGTATGAGTTAAACCTACCATGCGAGGTTAGACATGAAGCGAGCTGTTTGTGCACCGCACACACACACACGTGCAATTGCCTTTATTAGGAACTCTCGCAAGAACGGTGGCTTTAGCCACACCACTATACCGAGGGGATGTTCTCAGCTCCACAGAGGGCAAGCAGAGGGATACGGGCTGGCCCAAGTGGGCTCTAGGCCCTGAACTTCCGGCGCTCTCCAGCTCCTCAGCCAGAACGCATGGCCAACACTCTAGGCCGCAGTGAAGTCACCGTAGTGCGCAGGCGTCCGTAGCACACGCAAACCGCCGAGCAACACGCCCGGGCACGCGAGCCTCGAGGTCCAAGGGGCGTAGGAGTACCTCAGGGGATCGGGGATATGAGGCCACCCCAACTCTCTCACACAAGGCGCGCCAAACTCGCGCATCTCACTGCGCAGGCGCGGCGACAGCCCTGCCGCTAAGGAACGCTAAAGGATTTGCACGTCAACCAGTCAGCGTCCGCCGAGCGCAAAACAAGTCCCGCCCTCAGGGCGCTGTCATCAGGCCCCGCCCTCAAGCAGCTCCGCCCCCCAAGGCATAGCCACGCCCACAGCGTCCCGGGTTAAAGGCTCGCGGTTGGTCCGGGGGACGGACGCGAGCCCTGATTGGTGGAGGCGGGGTCACGAGGACACCGTCGTCGCCTTTCCACAGGCGATTACTGGGCAGGCTCAGTCTTTTGCCTCAGACGCTAGCTGTAGCTGGCAGTCGCTCGTACGTGCTCCAGGCTCTGCCGCGCTCGCCGCTGCCGTCGAGTTCGCGTGCGTTCTCCGAGGCTCTTCTGAGCTGTTCACTTCGCCATCCAGGCCGTCGTCGTAATCCGCCGTCATGGTGAAGCTCGCGAAGGTGAGAGGCCTGGCGGACGCAAACCAACTAGGCCTACTTTTCTGAGAGGCGCGCGCGCGCTCGAGGGACGCTGAGGGGAGGAGGGCCTGTGCGCGCAATCCCGGGCGCGTTCGAGGGCGCCATGCTGAGGGAAGTCTCGCGCGATTAGCGGGAGGTCTCGCGGGTTTTGGCCTCTGGCTTGATGGTGAGACGAGCTGAGGCAGTTTCCGGGAGATGGATGTTGCTTGCGCTCCGGCTCGGCTGTTCAGTCGCTGGGCGAGGGGACCGGAGGCGCTGAGAGTGCGGAGCGGGCTCCAGGCCCACCGTGTGGCGGCGGGACCCGACTCGGGAGCCGGGCGCTCCCTGGGCCCCGCCTTCTGACGCACGTGCTCGGGTGCGCGGCCCGCCACGTGGGTTTTGGCGCTCCGCGCTGCGGGGCAGGGGAGTGCGGGTGCATCGAGAAGGGGAACTGCGAAATTGACCTAGGTGGGTAACCTAACCTAGCCTAGTTCCGTGACGGGGGAGCAGCACGTGGTGGACTCTGAGGAAGCGCATGGTGGCCTGCCTGGAACCCCCACGTGGTCAGAAGTAGTTATGTTCCAGAGATGCTCCATTTAAAAAAGACCTTTCAAAATACCCCGTAACCCGACACAAGTAGTTAAAAAGATAAACCTGTATTGAATTTAGAGGAACGGAGTAGAGTATGAAAGGCATCGACTGGTAGACTTTGAAAAGGTATGGGTTCTTTTTTTAAAAAAAAAAAAAAACACTTTTTATTTACTTAATTATTTGCCTTGGTGTTTGCCTGGAACTGGAACTACAGACAGTTCTGAGCTGCCATGTGGGTGCTGGGAATCGAACCCGGGTCCTCTGGAAGAGCAGAGGGTACTCTTAACCGCTGAGCCATTTCTCCAGCCCCCAAGGTATGGGTTCTTAATGGTAAAGAGATTTCAGTTGTCTTTGGAAAGGAAAGACAAGTTATAGGTGGTTCTCAGGAAATTGTCATCCGTTCATGTCTTATGCTTGTGCTCTTTAAGAATTTGGGCATTAAGGAAGACGATGGCATAGTACAAAATGACCTGAAAGGATTTTGTGTGCATTTTGTGTAGGCCAGCAAGACTCACAGTGACTCCAAGAAAATGGCTCCTCCCCCAAAGGAGGTGGAAGAAGATAGTGAAGATGAAGAAATGTCAGAAGACGAAGATGATGACAGCAGTGGAGAAGAGGAGGTATATGGCTAATTTAAAAAATTACCTGTTTAAGATTCACCAGGCAGTGGTGGCCCACTCCTTTAATCGTAGCACTCAGGAGGCAGTTGGCAGGTGAATTTCTGGTCTCCAGAGTTTGTAAAAGGACAGCAAAGAAACCCTGCCCCAAAAACAAAGAAAATTAAGGTTTAAGATGCAGCAATTAAACTGGTGGGATTGAATTAACATCTAGAAGAGACGTTCATTTTACTCCTAAGTATTTGGGAGGCTGAAGAACAGATACTGAGTTTTAGGCAAGCTGGGGTTATAATAATCATGGTCAGATTTCTTGTTAGAATGGCTATACTAGTAATTAGCAAAATGATTTGGGTGGAATTTTTTTTTTTTAAAACTTTATTTATTTGCCTTGGTGTTTGCCTGGAACTACAGACAGTTGTTAGCTGCCATGTGGGTGCTGGGAATCGAACCCGAGTCAGAGCAGACGGTACTCTTAACCCCTGAGCCATCTCTCCAGTCCCGGAATTTTGTTTTTTAAGTGAAAGTAAAGTGACACATTTTGCTGTGACTAGTACTTAATGCTTAGGTGTAGGGGTGGAATTTGAGGCCATTTTTTTTTTCCCAGGAAGCCATGTTGAGTTTATTGGGAGAACGGTTGTGGGGAGGGAAGAGGAAGGGATGGAAGTGGGAACAGAGAAAGAGCTAGGCCATTTTCTTAATGGGTGTTTATTTGATAAGCATATAAACATAGACTGAAGGCTTTAAGATTTTTTTTTATGTGTTTGTGTGAGTTTACTAAGCATTTTTAGTGCTCTTTGGACAGAAAAATGCTCTTAGAGCCCCTGGAATTGTAGTTAGAGCCATCATGTGGATGCTGAGAACTGACCTCGGAAACTCTTCTAATAACTCTCCAGTCCTTTGACCTAGTGTTCCTAAGTTCAGAGTTAGTGTCAGTATCTTAACATAGCATTGCTTAATTTGTTTTGCAGGTTGTCATCCCTCAGAAAAAAGGCAAGAAGGCTACTACAACTCCAGCTAAGAAGGTGGTTGTTTCACAAACAAAAAAGGTTGCAGTTCCTACACCAGCTAAGAAAGCTGCTGTTACCCCAGGCAAAAAGGCTGCCCCCACACCAGCCAAGAAGACAGTTACACCAGCTAAAACAGTTGCAACACCTGGTAAGAAGGGAGCCACCCCAGGTAAAGCATTGGTAGCATCCCCTGGTAAAAAGGGAGCCACCACTCCTGCCAAGGGGGCTAAGAATGGTAAGAATGCCAAGAAGGAAGACAGTGATGAGGATGAAGAGGACAGTGACGATGAGGATGAAGAAGAGGACAGTGAGGATGAAGATGATGAGGAAGAGGATGAATTTGAGCCACCAGTAGTGAAAGGAGTGAAACCAGCAAAAGTAGCTGCTCCTGCCGCTCCTGCCTCAGAGGATGAGGACGAGGAAGATGACGATGAGGAAGATGATGATGAAGAAGAGGAAGAAGATGGTAAGAGGGTTTTTGACTATAGTTAAAGTAGGAGGTTTTGTGAATAATTCTGCATGTACTTTCCCTAATGGCTTCATGGTTAGATTAGAAAGTCACATTTTGTGCTCATTTTTTCCCCATAACTAAGCATGTTTTTCAGGATGTTTTCTTTTTTAATTTTAAAGATTTATTACACAGTATATAGAAGAGGGTACCAGATTTCATCATAGATGGTTGTGAGCCACCATGTGGTTTCTGGGAATTGAACTCAGGACCTCTGGAAGAATAATCAGTGTGCTTAATAATCTCTGAACCCCCATCAGGATGTTTTTAATGTGTGTAGGATTCATGTTCTTTATAGACAGCAAATGCCTTTTCTTACTTTGCTATCTTCCAGAATCCGAAGAAGAACCAATGGAGATCACACCTGCAAAAGGAAAAAAAGCTCCTGCAAAAGTTGTTCCTGTGAAAGGCAAGAGTGTGGCTGAAGAGGAGGAAGATGAGGATGATGATGATGAAGAGGAGGAAGAAGATGAGGATGAGGAAGAAGATGAGGATGAGGAAGAAGAGGAAGGTAATCAAAATAAGTTCTAAAGTACAGTGTGCAGTGATAGTAATTTTTAATGGAGATGCTTTAAATGTCTTGCATATTAATTAATGACACTACAAATCTTACCCAGAGCCTGTTAAAGCAGTACCTGGGAAACGGAAGAAGGAAATGACCAAACAGAAAGAAGTTCCTGAAGCCAAGAAACAGAAAGTGGAAGGTAACACTGCAAAATTGGGGACAGGAGGAGATATATAAAAGTAGCAATAGCACAAGTGATGAATGACAAAAGGGACTTAATACTGAAACTTGGTGTTGAGATTCAATATGCTGATGTGCTTTAGAGAAGTTTTATACTGAAATTCATGTGTAATGAGCTTATAAGTTAACTAAAAGTTGATTTTCTATGCAGGCTCAGAATCAACTACACCTTTCAATCTGTTCATTGGAAACCTTAATCCAAACAAATCAGTTGCTGAACTAAAAAGTGCCATCAGTGAACTCTTTGCTAAAAATGATCTTGCTGTTGTGGATGTGAGAACTAGTACAACAAGGTAAGTTTTTCAATGTGGGTTAGCTGGTGCTTTGTAACTAACTCCTCCCACGCTATTAGATTAGACATTAAAGAACTGAATCATTAAATCATAGAACCTTCAAATTTGAACTAACTTATGTATACAATATTCTACCTCCATGTATGCTTGTACACTAGAAGAGGGCACTAGATCTCATCATAGGTGGCTATAAACAACCATGTGGGAATTGAACTCAGACCTCTGGAAGAGCAGTCAGTGCTCTTAACCTCTGAGCCATCTCTCCAGCCTGCAAATTTGAATTCTTAATATTATACTTGGTATTATTTCAAATAACATCAAGTTTAAGATTTTGACATTTTGGAGCAGTACCTAAGATTATTAGATCCTAGCAGGAGTCTTAGTCCTGAGCAGGTCCTCTTCCAGCTGGTACTGTTACAATATAGTAAATAAAGTGTTCCCGGTATTATTTCAAATAACATCAAGTTTAAGATTTTGACATTTTGGGGCAGTACCTAAGATTATTAGATCCTAGCAGGAGTCTTAGTCCTGAGCAGGTCCTCTTCCAGCTGGTACTGTTACAATGTAGTAAATAAAGTGTTCGCACTCTCCCCTGTTAGAAAGAAATTAAGTAGATTACTGTGAGTCTTGGAGTGTAGACTTGATTTTATGGGAGGTGAAGATGATCTAGACTGCTCATAACTTTATTTTTTTTTTCCATCTTTAAGGAAATTTGGTTATGTGGACTTCGAGTCTGCTGAAGACCTAGAAAAGGCCTTGGAGCTAACTGGTTTAAAAGTATTTGGCAACGAAATTAAACTAGAAAAACCAAAAGGAAAAGATAGTAGGAAAGGTATGTGAAAGGATCTGAGTGACTTCTTAGGTAAGCTTGCCCTTTTCCCTCAGTACACCAGTGAGAGTAACATGGTTGAGGTGCATAATGAAGCTTGACAAGTTCAATTCTTGGGGATGTACAGCTGCCCCTTCTATAGTTGAAATTTATGAATTTGAAAAGGCAGCATAATCTTTGAGGTTTTCTGAGCTAGAGTCTTAACTGTGGCACTGACTCACTAGGTATGTCAGACTAGTGTTAACATAGGAGTGTCTTATTCAGAAAATTATGTTAGCTGGCAGAATGGAATACATAACTTAGTGAGTAAAAGTGCTTTGATTACTAGAAGCCAAATAAAGGGGGAGAAACTCCACAGAGATGTCCTGACCATATGTGCATCATGGCATGCTCTCAGTTTGCATCATGCAAGAGTTATAGTTGAAATATCTCTAAAATGAATTCTTGATTTGCCCAAATGGTATATTTCATAATTGTGATTTTTTGAAGTGCTTTCCTATTTAGCTATGCTGAAAATTGAACATAGGCTCTCTGCAAACCGGGCAAGCACTCTTAATTAACACTGCTATATATCCTCAGTCCCCCTTTGAATATTTGATAAAATATTTGTTGTGTGATGTATTTTACATTGAACCTACATCAAAACATGGGGAATGCTTTTACTTTGACAGACTAATAATGTCTGCTCAAGTTGGTACTTTCAGGTCTTTCATGGGATTTGGTTTAATTTTCATTACCAATGAGAATAGTAAACAAGGTTCTTTATTAATTATATCAGCCCCTAGATACTCTTTGTGCCTTTGCTTTTTTTTTTTTTTTTTTTTTTTTGGTTTGGCACATATTAAATATGTTATAAGGGGGTGCTCCCTCTTTCTCCTACATTGTTTGTCTGTTGATTGACATGTTTGCCTGGTGTGTGTTGTGTTCTAAGAATTCAACAAGAGTCCTGTGCAAAGTGCTGATCTTATCCATTGAGCCATCCTTTATCACTTCATTCTTAGCAGAGAACCATGCATGCCCTTTAGAAGTTACTTGCTTTATTCCCTAACTTGCTAAATGATGCACTTGGTTTGTTTTTTTTAAATCTAGTTCGATCTGCAAGAACACTTTTAGCAAAAAACCTTCCTTTCAACATTACTGAGGATGAATTAAAAGAAGTATTTGAAGATGCCATGGAGATCAGATTGGTTAGCCAGGATGGGAAGAATAAAGGGTATGTTTTATGTCTTAATGTTGAGGTTTATTAACAAAAAGGTGTTTGGGTTGGTCATCTTCTACCCTAGACAGGGTCTCATGCACTTCATGCTGGCCTCAGATATACTTTGTAGCCAGTGACTGAACTGGTGCTCCAGCCTCTCTACCACCTACGTGTGAGATTAAAGGAGAATGGCATCAAGCCCGGCTGATTGGTTTGAGGCTAGCCTGTTCCTAGACTGACCTCCTCCCCTATTTTATGAGAAAAATGTCATTCTAAGCAGTTTAACATTACTGCGTGGCTCTTTTGACACCTTATATAGTAGCAGGATAATCTACTTAGTTTAAAGAATCACTTTAAAAACGAACGAATATATGAAAAAAAACCAGTAAAACTCTATAAGTTAATCATACATTAGCTGTTTTTTATTGAGTGCACACATGATTAAGTGATAACTATAAGTAAAGTTACATGATAACAGGGATACTTGAATGATATTAATAAATATTCACTTCTCATTAGGTGAATAACTATTCTGCTTAATCTCTATTGTAGGATTGCTTATATAGAATTTAAGTCTGAAGCTGATGCAGAGAAAAACATTGAAGAAAAGCAAGGAACAGAAATTGATGGGCGATCTGTTTCACTCCACTACACTGGGGATAAAGGTCAAAGGCAAGAAAGATCTGGAAAGAATAGCACCTGGAGTGGTAAGATAAAGGGGTTCATTTTACAGTGTGTGTGTGTGTGTGTGTGGTCATTTATGTCTATGATTAGTCAGAATTAGTTCACCCTCTGTTCATAATGCTGTCTTCTGGATTCATGAATAAGAACTGTTGAAAGTTCTTATCATTGGAACATAGCAGAAAATTACAGCTTTGTGTATGTTTTGTACTTTAAATGATTTAAACTGTATATTTTAGAAATCTAGGACAACATAGAATGGTCATCTAGTTAGTTAGAAAGGAAGAAGGAAGGGCATGATGGATATTGAGTCTTTTGAATCCAGTGTGTTGGTGATTTCTTAGGATTATTATAGTACATGGCCTATGGCTGAAGTGTCATTGTTTCATTTAACGTGGCATCTTTTGTGGAGTAGGTTGGAAACAGGCTTGTTAGTGTAGCCCAGGCTTGTTAGTGTAGCCCACCATGGCCCACTTGTATGACTGCTTTAATTTATACATTTACATTAAAATACCTTGCTAATAATGTGACATCTTTATACTTGCAGGTGAATCAAAAACTTTGGTTTTAAATAATCTTTCCTACAATGCAACAGAAGAAACTCTTCAGGAAGTATTTGAGAAAGCTACTTTTATCAAAGTGCCCCAGAACCCACAAGGCAAATCTAAAGGGTAAAATAAATTATATGTTGCTAGATCTGAGTTCTGTTAAGAATGAACTTGTGCCACTCTTATGTAACTTGAAAAACTATCTTTATCTGTGCAAAATGACAAATATTAATAGCATTAATTTATTAATTGCATTGGTTTTCATGTGTTCGTAAGCTTTATTCTGAGTATTGACTTTCAATCTCAGGTATGCATTTATAGAATTTGCCTCATTTGAAGATGCTAAAGAAGCTTTAAACTCCTGTAATAAAATGGAAATTGAGGGCAGAACAATCAGGCTGGAGTTACAAGGACCCAGGGGATCACCTAATGCAAGAAATCGTAAGTCCTTGTGGTATGGTATGACATGGTGGGGCTGGGTGGCAAGTTTTAGAACATTATGTATGTCCATGATAATGTGGGGCTGTTGCTGCTGAGTAAGTGACAACTGGATATGATGACTGATTACCTGAGAAATAATTGATGAAATCTCAAGAAAATTCCTCTAGATAGTCAAGTTCTGATCCAGCTGTGTCAGCTCAAAGCAGCAACTTTTGGATTTGTTGACATTGGATTCTCTTAGGTTCATATATCTAATCAATCCAGTGTACTCTCCTTATCTTTATTTACTTGAAATTAATTGCTTTTTCTGGTAAAGCAAGAATTGTAGACATTTTATAAAATCAGTGTCATTAAGAATCGGCTTTATAGAATAAGCAGTCATGAGGAGCAAACCAGTAAGCTGTACCCCTCCATGGCCACTATACAGCTTCTGTCCCAGGTTCCTGCCTTGATTTTTTTTGGAGATGAACTGTGATGTGAAAGCATAAGCAGAATAAATTCCCCCCACCAATCTGCTAAGGCTGAAGTGCTGGTACATGAATTTAAATCCTAGCACTCAAGGCAAAAATGGATCTGAGTTCTAGGCCAACTTAGACTATGCGTAGTGAAACGTTTTTCTCTTTCAGAACCATCCAAAACTCTGTTTGTCAAAGGCTTGTCTGAGGATACCACTGAAGAGACCTTAAAAGAATCATTTGAGGGCTCACTTCGTGCAAGAATAGTTACTGACCGTGAAACTGGCTCCTCTAAAGGGTAGGACATAATGCTGTTTTTCTTTGGTATTTGCAGGGACAGCTTTTCAGCAATGTAGTTGTCTTCTCATTGAGCTCCTTTCTGTCAGCTGGTGGCAGATTATGGATTCGCACGAGAAGAAGAAAGAGTTCACAGAACTTGCTCTTTACTTCTGTTTTTACAGAAGTATATTTGGCTGTTTTGTGAGACATTTTGAGATTTAAATTTAGATCAGTCAGAATTACTGCATTTGGGTCTAACTTGACTCTACAATAAGAGTACTTTCTTTACACTCACCATGTGTGAGTGTCTTTGTTCTTGTGTATGGGCTTGCTTTAAAACGGCTGAGTTTTTGTTCTGTGTTTCAGGTTTGGTTTTGTAGACTTCGGTAGTGAGGAAGATGCCAAAGCTGCCAAGGAGGCCATGGAAGATGGAGAAATTGATGGGAACAAAGTTACCTTGGACTGGGCCAAACCTAAGGGTGAAGGTGGCTTTGGTGGCAGAGGTGGTGGCAGAGGAGGTTTTGGAGGCAGAGGTGGTGGCAGAGGAGGAGGAGGAAGAGGCGGATTTGGCGGCAGAGGTCGGGGAGGCTTTGGAGGTAAGCTTAAAGAACCTCTCTGAATCCCAACTTACAAGTCCTAACCATCCTGGTGGGGAAGCCACTTCCCATCCCAGTATTGTACCACCCACTCATGACGGACGGTTTGCCTTTCTAATAGGTCGAGGAGGCTTCCGAGGTGGCAGAGGAGGAGGGGGAGACTTCAAACCACAAGGAAAGAAGACGAAGTTTGAATAGTTCCTTCCATCCTAGTCTTTCCCAATTCATTTTAAAGAAAGGACTCTGGGGTTTTACACTGTTACCTGCTAAATGACAGAGCCTTTTAAGGACATTTCAAGAGATTTTTTTTTTTTTTCCTACAATTTTTTTCCCGTTGGGGATTGTAAAAAAAATGTTTATCATGTTTGTTGCTTCTGTGACTTTAGGACACATTAAAAGTCCTAAACTCTGCCAGATTTGTACTTCTTAAAGGTTCCTTTTGGAAGGATGCTTAAGAGCTCAGCAAGACCAACTCTGCTCTTCAGGCAGCTTCCAACCAGTGGGAATTCTGAGCTGTATTCCTACTGCTTTCAAGAATCCCAGCTACAAATGTGGAAATTAGTACAGCAGCTTCATTATGTTTCTGATCTGGAAGGTTTATTGAAGATTCTACATTGCACCTAAAATGGGTGTACTGGATAGTGTGGTACATGGATCAGCTACTGAAATGGCAGTAGAAGGAAAGCCATCAAGAGTGTGCAGAATGTAATTTTAATTCCAGTGTTCCAGGAGAGTCAGCACTGAACAGAAACTCTGTTCAACCCCCCCCCCATCACCACCACTACCACCAATCTATAGAACCTTTGAGAAGCCTTAAGACTATTCTGTACAGGGTGAGTTCCAGAGCAGCCAGGGCCACACAAAAACCTTACTCAGAAATGGAAGAAAAAAAAACAAAGGAGTGGTCCAGCTAGTAGGGCAAGCATGTGCTCATTTTTTGTGGAGTGAGGAAACAGGATAGTTACTCCATAGAGTCATTCAAAAGTTGCTCAGGTTTGCAATTAGATTCTGAATTGGAGGTACTTGCTGCCATTTTCTAAGTGCAGTTCTCCCTTTAGGAAATGGTTGTCAGTCCTTTTTCCTATTCTTCCAGCAGGTGGCAACATAAATACACATAACAGGGAGGAGTGGGTGGAGAGAAGCCTGGCAAATGAACACATGACTTGGTGTTTTGCCTGCATGTATTTAACTTTAAGGGTGTCAGATCTTGGAATTAGTTGTTAGCTGCCATGTGGATGCTGGGAATCAAACTCAGGTCCTCTGGAAGAACCATCAGTGTTTTTGCTAAGCCCAGGCAGATGAACGATGAACTCTTAAACTACTGTTTTTCACCTGTTCTGTTTTGTTTTTGTTTGTTTGTTTTTTAACCATACTAGCCTAGTGTAGTCTGTTATTTAAGGATGGTAATGACTGGAGGTTGCCAGGTCTACTGGTTTTCTGTCTGCTTGTGTGAACCTTAGGAAATACAGGTAGGTTATAAAGTGGCTGAGGTGGAAAGAGAAGGGAAAAGCAAATCCCTGAAGATTAGGACTCTTTTTTTGCCCATTTTCTGTATGTGAGTGGGTTTCCTGTGGTATCTATAAGAGGCCAGGAGAGGGGGTCAGATTGCCCTGGAAGAGCAGCACGCTGTAACTGCCACACTTTCTACAGGCCTAGGATTCTCTTTTGAGGTGGGATATTTCTTCTAGCTTTGGTTGTTTTGGAACTCCACCTGCCTCTGCCTTACAAATAATGGGATTAAGGACATGCGCCACCATACCTGGGTGTTAGTGTCTTAACACTAATTTTATCTATTTAATGGCAAACTCCTTGCTGTGAAATAAAAAGGCTCTTGTGGTCTTAATAGTGAAAATGGGAACCTGATCCTGTTTGCTGTCCTTCATAAATCGAAATAAGAGCCTATAATAAGTGTTGAACAGGTCTTTGTAGCCCTGTCCCATTGTGGAGCTCAGTATGTAGGCCAAGTTGGGCTAGAATTTAAGCATCAGCCTGCCTCTGCCTCACAGTGCTGGGATTAAAGGGATGCTGTCTTGTTCAACTCTGGCATACATTCCAGAAGAAGCAAGTGGATCTTTGTGAGCCAGCATGCTCTACAAAGCAAGTTCCAGGACAGCTAGGGCTTTGTTAACAGAAACTGTTTCAACCAAAGAAAGGGAGAGGGTGATGATAGGAAGGCTTGAGGCCTATAATAATCCTATTTCAGAAAATTCTACATTTATTTTTGAGTTTTGTTTTGAAAAGGATTTTACCACAGTTAAGATTGTCTGAAATTGAAACCTTGCTTCAGCCTTAGGTGCTGAGATAAAGGTGTGTAAGTATCCACACTCAATTCTTAGAAGTTATCAATATTGTTTTTCGAAAATGTCTTTTTTCATTCCTTATCTACTTTTGGACATGTTAAAATAACCTGATACTGTCATTGTGGCTAGTTTTTTTTTTTTTTTTTAATATTTATTATGTATGCAGTATACAGAAGAGGGCACCAGATGTCATCATAGATGGTTGTGAGCCACCATGTGGTTGCTGGGAATTGAACTCAGGTCCTCTGGTAATAGCAGTCAGTGCACTTAACCCCTGAGCCATCTCTCCAGTGTGGCTAGTTTTTTCCCCCATATTTTTTTCTTAATTTAGACACTCATTCATTTTCCAGTTTCCTGATTTTTTATGTTAGGGCTTAGTGAAATTTTCAACTTGTGTCTTTACTGCATGTAGTGCCACTGTAGGCCAGAAGGTAAATCTCTCAGTTTTAGATGTAATGGTTGTGAGCAGATGCCTGAGTGCTGGGAATCAAACGTGGACCATATCTTTAAAGCCACATTTTGTCATTTAATATCTTCATCCTTTCCTGCAAAATTTCTAAACACCTGCAGTTGTTCTTGAGTTGTCATGTGTTTAACAATTGGGTCCTCTGGAATGGCAGCCAATGCTGAGCCATTCTGTATTTAATTAAACATGAGTTGTGGCTGTGCTTTTCAGATTATGGACAATTTTTTTAGAGGAAGTTACCTTGATGGTTTTTTATTTTCATTTTATGTGAATTGATGTCTTGCCTTCATGCACAGCTGTGCAGGGTTGTCAAATCTTGGAACTACAGACAGTTGTCAGCTGCCATGTGGATGTTGGGAATCAAACCCTGACTGTTCTTAACCACTGAGCCATCTCTCCAGTCTGGACAATTGTTTCTTGTTGCATGTCTAAACTGGACACTGACACTTAGAGACCATATTGATTATACTGGCACTTAAGTTTATTCTTACTAGTTCCAGTGCATTGTTTTGGCATTTTGCTTTTAGTCCTTATATCTAAACTGACCCTGTCTTATTCCACCACCATCCCCAGACAGGTTTCTTTGTGACAGCCCTGGCTATGTATAGAACACAATTATTTTGCATACCACCACAGCCCAGCAGCTGTGATCATTCTAATAATATCTGCCTTTCAGTGAAAAGCATGAACTGTTTATTAAAGTACCTCTAGCTAGGCAGAAGCTAACTACTGAGATTTTTTTTAGGTATTCCAAGACAAAAGTTTCTCTGTAGCTTTAACTGTTATGTAAACCAGTCAGGTGGATACCCGACTTTGCCTCCCAAGGGCTGAGATGAAAGGTATGGGCACTCAGCTACTGAAATAGCCAGCTCCTTAATGTTTCCAATGTGGGGTTTGTTTTTGTAGTTCGTTGTAATCTTAGCTAGTATGGATGAAAAAAGGAAATCACTTAAGTGGAAAGTGATTTGAGCACTGACTGTTCTTTCAGAGGACTCCAATTCAAGTCCCAGCATTCAAATGGTGTTTCACAATCATCTCTGAATGCCAGGGGTCCAAGACCCTTTCAGACACTTTGTGCACATGGTGCTTAGACATGTATACATACACCCATGTATATATAAAGTGAAAGGAAAAATTTGAAGTTGCAAGCAATTTTTAAATTTTTTTTGTATTTTAATAATTTAATATTTTTTATATTCCCTGGTGTTACCTGCGTGTACGTATGTCAAGAGTCAATCCCCTAGTACTGGAGACAGTTGAGAGCTGCCACATGAGTGCTGGGAATTGAACTTGTCTTTTGATGATTTAAATCAAGAGAGTTTGCAATTGGTATCTAATGTGTGATTTTATTTATAAGCTTGATTGAATTGACAAAAGTCTAGGGCATTAGTGACTTAGTTTATATTTTGCTATAACGAAATACCTGGCCAAAGCAATTTGATAGAGAAGGGGTTTATTTGGCTCAATTCATGAGGTACATCAAGTAGCTTGAAGCAGCATGTTGCATCTGTGTTTGCTTATGCTCAACTAGCTTTTCTCCTTTCCATGCAGACCAGGTGCACCCACTTTTAGAATGGATCTACTTCAGTTAACCTAGATAATTACTCACAGAAATATTTGGAAACTTGTTTTCCAGCTGCCATACCTTTGAATGTATCTGTAGGCATTTCCAGAGAGGAAGACCCACCTTAAGTGTTGGTGGTATCCAAATGGCTAGAGTCTTTTTATTATAGACAGTTGTGAGCTGCCATGTAGATACTGGGAATTGAACCCAGGTCTTCTGTAAGAAACAGCTACTGCTTTTAACCTGAGCCATCTCCAGCCCCTAGTTTAGGTTTAAACTAAAGAAAAAGCCAATAGAGTGCCTTGAATCCTGTTTGCCCATCTTCCCTAATGTGAGCAAAAGCAGCCTTATGCTCCAGCTGCTGTGAGCAGTTCTGTTGCTATGTCTTCCCTCCTGATTCCAAAACCATGAGCTAAAATGTCTCTTAAGTTGCAATTTATATGTTGTCCCAATGACAAGTAGCTAGCATTTTAAATCTGATAATTTGATGAGGCTTAAAGCCACTTAATGTTTGCATCCTACAAATAGGAATTTCATCTTTATCTGTGTCTAGGGGGATGATGGATAAACTGTCCTAAGGACTGAAATAGTTTTGAGAAGGTGAAGTTTCTAAAAGTTGTCATATTTCTTTTCAAAGAAATTGATAGAGAATCCTTTGTATTAGTTCTAACATTTACTCAGTGTTCGATTATCTGGAGGGATGCCATTCTTCCATCAAAGAAAGCTTGCACATGTTCTAGGGACATCATAAATGGTAACTTTATAGATCTTGAATAGCAAGACATTTGTCTAGTTAGAAATACAAAGGGCAAATTAACTTAAGACTTGACAGCCATGGGTTTGGATCACAAATGTCTGAGTTAGAAAAACAACTCCACAGATTTGTTATTTGACCTCTACTTAGACCATAGTAAACAGGTACCTTTGAGTACATATCACACAGTAATTATGAATGTTTAAAATCCACAAGGAAAGCCAAGGAAAAGATAAAGACAAGTGTTTCTAGACCTAAAATATCCCCTCTACCACCAAGAAAAACCTGTTGCTAACAGTTTGAGAAAATGCTTTAGGACTTGTTAAAACCCAAAAAGGAACTTTCATATGCACAATTCTCCCATCAAGGTTTATGAATGCAGGTTGGAGACAGTGTCTGATAAAATTGGTGACTTCAATGGTGACAGAACTCTTAGAGAAGACAGGAAGTACTTGATGAAAAGCACAGAGGGGCTGGGCATGTAGCTTGATGGAACATAAGGTCATAGGTTGAAACTTTAGTGTGTCACACAGCATTAAGTAATAACACAACTTCCTTTTAAACAAAGATGGCAAAATTACAGCTTTCTGGTGGAGACAATGAGACTTCTTTACAAGAAAAATTTTGACAAAATTATTTTCCAGACACTCATGGCCTTTGTAGATTGGGAAGATGCTTCATTTCTTTGAAGAGAGTGAAACAGTCTTTGGGTACCTGGAAAAACAGGGCAGGCTGCTGGTAGAAAAACAGCTGCACAGTCGGCAAATGCTTTCCTAAGGCCTGCAAAGCAATGCTCCTTGAATTCCATTACCAAAACCACAATAAATCCAAGTGTGGTGCTGCCCAGCACTAAGGAGCAGAGGCAGGAGGATTGGGAGCTTATGGGAAGGGTGTGTTTGTGTGCTCAGCAAAGCCAGCTCACATTAACCTATATACAGCACTGGAAGAAACTGTTTCTATTTCTGCTCTAATCAAAAACACTTGACAGTTTCCATGCCTGCACTCTGTTCTTGTCATGTCCCTGCCCAGGGCGTCATCAATGAGAATCTATCTGAATAAACTGATTCAGCAAACCAAGCTCCCCAACACCCCAGATGGCATCTTGACATAGGCAAGGGTTGCTTCCTATTCCTCCTGTCCCTGGCTCCCAGGCACTGGGATTACAGGTATGCGCCTGACCTGGACTTAAAAATTTTCCCCAGATCCAAGGCATCTCTTGTACTCTGTTAGCATTCTACCACTAAGCTTTATCTGCAGCCCTCTAATGCCTTTTTTACCTTTTGCCTTTCCTGGTACAATACCCCTTTTAAAACTAGGAATGGTGATACAAGATACAATGATCTTAACATTTGGGAAAATGATGCAAAAGGATCATGAGTGTTAGGCAAGCTTGAGTTACATAGTGAGACCCTTCTCAAAAACAATACATGGTTCAGTGGAAAAGTGCTGTTCAAGACAGCATGGTGGAAAAGAACCAACTCTGTAAAGTTGTCTTCTGACCTCCACATATATGTGTATGCCCTCCCACATTCATTCATATTCTCTCTCTTCCTCTCGATCTCATCTTTCTGCTCCTTTCCAGTCCTTTGGCATTTCAGCAGCTGAATTCTCCATTCTTGGGCCTTGGATGGGAATCCTGTCTGTTCCATCCCCAGAGTACCCATTTCATGGAACTTTCTCTAACACAGCCTTATCTCCTGACTTCACTGAGCACCTGTCACCCTTAGGCCCCTTAAAGAAACCCTTGGATATTAAGATGAAGGTGGCATTGTGAACAGAAACAAAACAGGTGCAGGACATTGATTCCATGGGTCCTATGCTGGCTATTTCCTGCCTTGTAAACATAGAGATTTGATGTTTGCCCTATGAAGCCACTGCTCTCTCCATGACTTCATCTCATCATTTGGTTCACAGGGGTTTTGTTCTGTTCATTTCTGAGACAAATGGAATTGCAGTGCAAGGATCTCTGACAGATTGCCACTGGGCAACATTTTTATTTGCATCAGGACCACAGGCTGTGACTGCTTGCTCACCTGCTGCTTATGCCCTCATGGCTTTCCCTGGTGACCGGAAAGTTGGATGCACATTCTTGGATGCATTAGGAATTCCTCTTTAGCTTTAGGTTTATATTTCATTCTGTATAGATATTTGTGGGATTTTTTAAAATATAAAATTATTTGGACAGTTGATATGCTGTAACCATCTCCTGTGGCTTGTCACTTATGCTAATTTGGGGGGGCAGAGGAGGGCAGCAGTGAGAACAATAACATTCTGTAAGTGAACTTTAGCTCCTGCAGAATGTCACACTTCCCATGTAGAATTTAGACGTTTCAGCCTTTACAATCACACAAGCCAATAACTTGCAATAAACATTAAATACAGACTAGGGACTGTGAGCATATTTCACTATTGAAGTGCTTGTCCAAAGCCCCAGATCTGATCCCCAGCACCCTATGCCATATAGGAGATTCAGTGAGAAAGAAAGGGGCCAGGGTGTCCTTACTCTGTTACAGCCTTCAAGGGAAGAGTATGCCTTCACCACTTTCCTCCAGCAAGGCTCCTCCTCCAATTTTTTTTTAGCTTTCATGACAGGATTTCTCTGTGAAGCTCTGGCTGTTCTGGAACTCCTTCTGTAAAGCATATTGGCCTCAAACTCAAAGATCCCCCTGCCTTTGCCTCTTGAGTGCTGGGATTAAAGCCACCACTGCCCAGCCAGGCTCCTCCTCTTAAAGGGTTCCACCATGGCCCCTTATAGCACCAGGAGCTGGAGAATCAGGCCTTCAGCATGAGAGCCTTTGGGAGAACATTCTAGATCTAAAGCCCAAACATAAACTCAGTACTCATTATTCACAGACTTCATATTTGCAAATTTATCTATTTGCTAAAACTTCTGACTCAATAATTTGTACTTGAGGAGCTGGAGAGATGGTTCAGTGATTAAGAACACTGGCTGCGGGGCTGGAGAGATGGCTCAGTGGTTGAGAGCGCCGTCTGCTCTTCCAGAGGACCCGGGTTCGATTCCCAGCACCCACATGGCAGCTAACAACTGTCTGTAGTTCCAGTTCCAGGCAAACACCAAGGCAAATAAATAAAGTTTAAAAAAAATTGTTTAAAAAAAAAAAAAAAAAAAAAAGAACACTGGCTGCTCTAGAGGACCCAGGTTCAGTTCCCAGGATCTGCATGTTGGCTCACAATTGGAGTTCCAGGAATTCTCCTACCCTTGGGCACCTGCACATACATACATACATAATGTATATACAGATAAACAGACAGATATAAGATACATAAATAAAAATCAATTTGCCTGGCATGGTGGCACATGCCTTTCATTTCAGAACTCAGGAGGCAGAGGCAGGTAGATTTTTTTTAAAAAAAACTTTATTTATTTATTTATTTGCCTTGGTGTTTGCCTGGAACTGGAACTACAGACAGTTGTTAGCTGCCATGTGGGTGCTGGGAATCGAACCTGGGTCCTCTGGAAGAGCAGACGGTGCTCTTAACCACTGAGCCATTTCTCCAGCCCCGATTTTTTTTTTTTTTTTTAAATGAGATGAGGTCAGACTGGTCTACATAGCAAGTTCCAGCTCAGTCAGGGCTACACATTGAGCCTAAAAACTAATTAATTCATTAATTATATTATTGACTATTCATAGTGTAAGCCTTGTTGTTCAGATGGAACGGGATCCTGGCAGTCAGGAGCCAAGGAATACCTTCAAGTCACTATAAGTGTAGCAGCTTATAGCCCTGTTCCAGGGAAAGTTTTCCCCAGGGAAATTGTTACAGTTCTGTTCAGGTCCCCCAGAGCAGAACTCTGCTCTGCTAGGGGAAGGACTCCCCAGAAAAAGGGTTACAGTTCTGCTGAACTCTGGCTAGAGCAAAAAGTTATTACTTCTGTGCTCCACTCTGCTAAAAGCAAATTACCAGGGCTAATACCACACTTGCCCAGCATGTCCTGGGACACACACACACACACACACACACACACACACACACACACACACACAGAGAGAGAGAGAGAGAGAGAGAGAGAGAATAAAATTGTATTTCCCCAAGGAGATAAAGAAAGAAAAAAGAAAAAAAAAAGCTGGATCAGGTGGCACATATATGTAATCCCAGAACCTACTGTGAGATGGGAGTTGGAGGCCTCAGAAGCTGGGCTCCAATTAGCCTGGAGTTCCTAGTACAAAGGCAAAAACAGCTGGAGAGACCATGCCTTAAAAACATGGAAGCCACCATGCCTTATTGGTACATGCCTTTAATTCCAGCACTCTGGAGGCAGAGGCAGGCACATCTTTTTTTTTTTTATTTATTTTTTTTTTTAACACTTTTATTTATTTGCCTGGAACTGGAACTACAGACAGTTGTTAGCTGCCATGTGGGTGCTGGGAATCGAACCCGGGTCCTCTGGAAGAGCAAACAGTGCTCTTAACCGCTGAGCCATCTCTCCAGCCCCAGCACATCTTTTTTTAATTTGAGGCTGGTCTGGGCTACAGAATGAATGAATTCCAGCTATGGCTATACAGGGAACCTTGTTTCCAAAAAACAACAACAACAAAAAAAAAAAAAAAAAAAAAAGCTAAGAACTCACTCAAAAGTGTTGTAGAATATTATTTTAAAGTATGTTACTTTTGTTTATGTTGAATTTGTTTAAGACTGTGAAGCTGTGTTACGGTGCCTGTCTAAAACACCTGATGGTCTAATAAAGAACTGAACAGCCAGGGGCTAAGCAGGAGAAAGGATAGGTGGGGCTGGTGGGCAGAGAGAATTAGTAACTGCAGTCCCGGGGAATCTATGCCCTTTCTGGGCTCTACAGGCACCAGGTGCTGACATGGTGCACATCTTTAATCTCAGCACCTGGAAGGCAAAGGTAGGTGGATCTCTGTGGGTTCAAGGCCAGTCAGGGCTACATAGTTGAGAATTAATTAACCAATTAATTAATTAAATCTCTTAAGAAAGCACAGACAGAGACATCACCTTACCTAGGGGAACTTTTCTCAGAAATTAGCTGTTCTTTCCCGGGCTATCAAATAACTTTCTTAATTATTTTGCTTTCACATCTTTTGTTCACCTTTAAGCATTTTCAGCCCATGGGGAATTTTAACTTTCATCTTTTTCATACCCAAAGGCCTGGTATCTCTGTGCCAAATTCTTCATCTTGGCTAGTGATCAAAGGCCACAGAAACGTGAGAGGTCTCCTCCAGCTGAAAGAACAGGGATCTTCAAGGTCAATATCAGAGCCCTAGAGCCTTCTTTTCCCTTGCCATCCACCCATCTATCTAACACACACACACACACACACACACACACACACACACACACACACACACACACACACCCCAAGTGCATGCAGGAGCCTGTAGAAGACAAAAGAGGGCATTAGGTCCCCTGCAGACAGTACTGAGTCACCATATGGATGCTGAGAATCAAACCCAGGTCTTCTGAGGTACCCCTCCAGCTCTATCCCCAATGCTTCCAGCTAGTATCACTACTTCTAAGTTCACATGCTTGTGCATCTTCAGGCTGTCAGACATCACACCTGATGCTAACACCAATCAATCCCTGTGCCCCTCCCCATGTCCTATTCCACACTTATAGTAGCTAAATGGCTCTAGGAATTTATATTCCACTAGACCCAGAGGAAACACACTCAAGATTCCCACATTCTATTGTACTGGGCGCAGCATAGTTCTGAAGGAGAAAACAAAGATCTTGACAGCTCCTGATTTGATAATATAATATTTTATTATTTTCATTAACAATGGATTATAATGGAGTTCTAATCTGAGTTATAATTAATTTGTTACTGTAAGATTAGTGACCTAAAACAAAGAGCCTTAGGTAAATTGGAAAGCTCCTGACAAGAGTGTCAACATGTTGATAAGAACATCTGCAGGTGTTTATGAGCAGAGGAACTCTTGACAAGGAAGTCAACATAAGGAGAAAACATGTGCCTGCCATTTACTGTCCTGAACCCATAGGACACAGATCTACAGAGGGACTTCCCATCCTCTTTCTGACCTATAAAACCCTCATAGCCACTGTGTCTGGGGACAAGGTCAACTTCTCCAAGGAAGACTGCTGTCCTTCATTGTCAAGTATAGCCTGCTTCTATTGTGGTGATCTCCTCTTTCTTTTATTTCCATGTCGCCTCCATCCATCCTGATCTAACAGTTACAAGGCATTAAACTTTCTCCTGAGAATACCCTGTGATCTCTGAGGTTACTTGAAGCAGCCTCTGGCCCACCAGAGCATCACACTGCTGTACGGGGCCTCTTCCCACAGTTCAGCAATGTTCTTGGAATGGCGCTTCGTAAGATCACTGAGAGTTTGAAGTGGACACAGTTCTGTGGCAATCTCATGATGTATGTTACAGAATTTAAAGATTGACTGGCCTAGTCTTACTGTTGTTACTATATATTTGGGAGAATTCAATCTCATTTTGTTTAAATCAACAAAAAAAATTGAGATTTTTTAGGTCAATATTATAAACAGATTACAGTCCCTTCTTTAAGCAAAAGAAACAATGAAGGGGGCTGGAGAGATGGCTCAGAGGTTAAGAGCACTGACTGTTCTTCCTGAGGGCCTGAGTTCAATTCCCAGCAACCACATGGTGGCTCACAGCCATCTATGATGACATCTGCTACCCTCTTCTGTATACTGTATACTTAATAATAAATAAAAACAATTAAAAAGAAACAATGTGGGGCTGGAG
>PVIH01001605.1:173916-226308 GCA_004025045.1 Sigmodon hispidus
AAAAAAAAAAAAAAAAAAAAAAAAAAAAAAAAAAAAAAAAAAAAAAAAAAAAAAAAAAAAGAAACAATGTAACTGCCAAAGTTGGCAAGATGTGGTCACTCTCTTCCATTGCCTTCTACTGTTTTGTGAACTGTAATTAAAAACACTGAGTTTGGGCTGGAGAGATGGCTCAGAGGTTAAAAGAGCATTGACTGTCTTTCCAGAGGTCCTGAGTTCAATTCCCAGCAACCACCTGATGGCTCAAAACCATCTGTAATGAGATCTTGTGCCCTCTTATGGCATGTAAGCATACATACAGTGGTATACATAATAAATAAATCTTAAAAAAACCAAAACCAAAACACTGAGTTTAGTTGGGTGTGGTGGCACATGCCTTCAATTCCAGCACTTTGAAGGCAGAGACAAGTGGATCTATGTGAATTTACAACTAGATCTTCGAATTTGAGGTGAGTTTCTGGACAGCGAGAGATATTTAGAGATACTCTGTCAAAATAAATAAATAAATAAATAAAAAGGTTGATGAGATGGCTCAAGTAAGGTGCCTGGTGACCTGAGTGTGATCTCTGAGACCTACATGGTAGAAGGGAGAACTGATTCCAGCAAGTTCTCTCTCTCTCTCTCTCTCTCTCTCTCACACACACACACACACTGCATAAATTCTAGTTGTATTAAAAGAAACTCAGAGCCAGATATTGGTGTTGGCCTGGAACTGGAACTACAGATAGTTGTTAGCTGCCATGTGGGTGCTGGGAATCAAACCCCGGTCCTCTGGAAGAGCAGTCGGTGCTCTTAACCACTGAGCCATCTCTCCAGCCCCCCAGAGCCAGATATTGGGAAAGGCTGAAATATCAAAGAGAGAAACACCACTGTCAAATCTCACCCAGCTATCTTCCAGCTTCCTCAGCCTTTTTCCTGGTCGCTTCTAATGCCCCCTCTGTTTTCCTAAGCCTTCCCTTAATACCTTCTTCGCCCAGCTGTATCACATCCAGGTTAAGAGTAAAGGCATGAGCTACTATTATTTGGTAGTTAGCCTTGCACTCACAGAAACACAGAAAGCTCTCTGTCTATAGATTTATGGAATTAAAGGTGTAGGTCACCACTCCTGGTGCCCCCCATTAAAGGTGTATGTCTTCACTGCCTGGGCTGTTTGGCCTTGTATTCATAGAGATCCTCTGGATCCCCATGCTGGGACTAAAAGTGTGAGTTACCACTGCTCTGTTATCCCTTGAACTCACTGAGATTCGGAACGATCTCTGCCTCCCAAATGATGGGATTAATGGAGTGTGCTACCTCTGCCTAGTTTGACTGTGGATTGATCTCTTGATATTCCAGGTTTTATTAGATATATAACATATCACCACACACATACTCACATACTGCCCAAGTGATTTTTGGTAAAGATATAAAGCCATTTCAGACGAGGCTACTCAGTCAGTCAGACCAAACCAGTGACATCTCAGCAGAACATGGAATTGGAAATGGTATTTATATGTATCACAAGTGAGGTAACAGTAAATACAAGAAACCAGAGTGTGCAAATGCAAAGCTTTCTGTAGCCTGGTTAATAATCACAAAGAAATGGATTAACATGTCAATATTCACTTATGGCAACTTATGACTCTAAATGCAGGGAATGCTGCTATGATCTAAATGGAGGGAGTGCTGCTATGATCTAAATGCAGGGAGTGCTGCTATGATCTAAATGCAGGGAGTGCTGCTATGATCTAAATGCAGGGAGTGCTGCTATGATCTAAATGCAGGGAGTGCTGCTATGATCTAAATGCAGGGAATGCTGCTATGATCTAAATGCAGGGGATGCTGTAATGATCTATGGTCCGGATGGAGAGGATCTTCCTTCCAGGCTATGTTCGTGGAGCTGGTCTTTGAGATGTTTCAGGCTAGGCCCTAAGTCTACAGCTTCAAAGGTCATAGGTGAACCCCAAACCTGTGCTGGCCCTTAGGTCAGAGAGCTGCTAGAATCCCACTACATCTCCCCCTTTTGTCTTAATAAGAAAGTTCTAAACTTATCTATAAAACTATATATATATATATATATATATATATACACATACATACATACATATATATATAATAGAAATAATTATCAATGTTCAGTAGAGGGAAAGTAGAGGCAATGACATAAACAAAATAAAACTATAACTAGAAAAACAGCAAACAAAAAACATATATTAAATGTTCAGCATAGTGATGTGTGGCAAAATATGGAGATTACTCTAAAGCTGTCTATCTTGAATAATATGAATCTAGTACCCAAATGCTCTTAAGCTGAGATAGAAAATGATCATAACTAGGGGCTGGAGAGATGGCTCATGGGTTAAGAACACTGACTGTTCTTCCAGAAGACCAGGGTTCAATTCCCAGTACCCACATGACAGCTCACAACTTTCTGTAGTTCCAGTTCCCAGTTCCAGGCAAATAAATATAAATAAATAAAGCTTTTTTTAAAAAAAATAAGAAAATGATCATAACTGAATCTGTCTAATCTTTAACCCCATCAAAGACCTGAGAAGGAAAATATATTATTTGAGTAAGCTGGAAGTGTGAGTGAGAAACTTCTGAAATTTAGTAACAGAAGACAGTGACAGTCAGCTGCCTGGACAGTCACCCACAGCCTTTTTGCAAAGTTGGAGCATCCAATTTTTTAGCTATAGGCCTAGAGTATCTGACAGATTTTTTTTTTTTTTTCAGAAGCAGGGTATTTTGAGACAATGTCTTATCTTGTCTTGGCAGGTTTTAGTAGCTTTTTGTCTTTTGTCCTGCTTGTCCAGATTGGACAGTACACTTACTGTGAGCAGTAGAGGCAAGGGCAGTTCTTTGCCCAACAGGTCATTATCCACCAAGGAAGACAAACCCCATGTGGTGTCCTTGATGGCCAATATCATCTCAGGACAGGAATGGTGCTGTCAGGAGCAATTGTGTCTCTCAAGCCAAATTCTGAGTGACAAAGCATTTAAATGCCATATTCTCTAGGTCTATGAAGTGTTTGAAGACACTTGTCATATCCTGTCCATCTCACATATTTCACTATATATCTGAAAGACCTAAACAACATGACTAGTACATGGCAAACATAGGTAACTGTGACTAATAATTTCTTTTCTTTTTTATTTATTTATTTGCCTTGGTGTTTGCCTGGAACTGGAACTACAGACAGTTTTTAGCTGCCATGTGGGTGCTGGGAATCGAACCTGGGTCCTCTGGAAGAGCAGACGGTGCTCTTAACCGCTGAGCCATCTCTCCAGCCCCATAGAAGCATACAAATATCTTAAGCAGAGATAAATATGTATAGTGCAAAATGACAACAGTATCCTAAATATGTATCATTATACAAAATATCTTAAATAGAGGTAGAATATATATATTATAACAAATATAATTAAACATAGGTAGAAATTGCATAGTGGAAATAACAATATGCTTAACATTCATTAATGTTCAAAATATTTTAAGCAGAGGTAAAAACAAATGCAAAATATGACAAATACAGATTCAATTTTGTATCAATATACAAATGACCTTAAACATACATATAAGGTAGTTTCACATTTGTATCAATATACAAGAATCCATACCAGTGCAAACTGTCTATAGCTCATATTTGGCTGATAATAGTTTGCATTCAGATCCAATAATCTACTTATACCTGTCCTATCTGTGCTAAAATCCCAGTACAGCTTTTCTTGAAGAAATAAAACCTGTGAGCATCATATGGCTGTCACCCCCAGGTGTGCTAGACCCTCAGTCCTTCCCTTCCCACAGCCCACCCAGTGGGCACTTACCAGTTCCTAGTAAGAAACTAGGGACTGATTTGCATTTTCTGGGATTTTATATAAAGGGATTTATTATAATTTTTGAGAGGGTCTTTGTCACATGATCAAATTGCTTATTAATATACTAGAGAATTTTTTTTATTATTCCTTGGTTCCTCTATAAAAGCAGTATCTGCTCTTAGCCATCAGTTTATCTCTTGGCCCCTGGTGTGTGTGTTTAAGGCAGGGTCTTTGGCCCAGGCTTGTCTAGAACTCCCTATATAGTCAATGATGGTCTTAAATTTTTCATCTACTTTCCAAAGCTTATACAATGCTGAAAACTGAGCCCAGGCTTTCATGTGTGCTAGGTAAGTACTTTATCAACTGAATATCAGCTCCATTCCTAAGCACTAAAGACCATGTCCATCTGGAATAATTTTTCCCACAGCTGGAGTCAGCTTGTAGAGACTCAAGCTGCTTCAGAGAAGAGACACACAGACAGGAAAAGAACAGGCATACAGACACCTTTATGGGACATGCTGAACTATGAGAGGTTTTAGTGACAAATTCTTATATGTTAATCAGGCAGTGGTAGTACAGGCCTTTGATCCCAGTGCTCAGGAGTCAGAGGCAGGCAGATCTACAGAATGAGTTCCAGGACAACCAGGGCTACACAGAGAAACCCTGTTTTGGGAAACAAAGCAAAACAAGAAATGTTTATATATTTGACCTAGTTTAGAGCTTCTGTTAAGCAATGACCACAAGTGAGAAGAAGAAAGATCTGTGCTAAAATGGAAAGATTCACATTCTCTCCTGGGATCTGAGCAACTTCTGTAGAATCCTCTTCCTAGCCAGGAGACAGGGGCCCCTTTCAGTGAAGTGCAGATGTGGTGGTGCTGAGGAGACGCTGGGAGGCAGGGGGAATGAGACAGTATATTGGGTTGGTTCTTGATGTAGGCTCAGCCGCAGCAGGGTGCAGCAGCTGTCCCAAGGGAACTAAGGCCCAGGGGCTCTTAGCAGTGGATTATGGAGTGTGGGTGAACAGCCATCATCTGGGTTCAAGGACAGTGACAGAAATAAGAGAGCAGGGGCTGGAGAGATGGCTCAGTAGTTAAGAGCAATGACTGTTCTTCCGGAGGACCTGAGTTCGATTCCCAGCATCCACATGGCAGCTAACAACTGTCTGTAATTCCAAGATCTGACACCTTTACACAGTTATACATGCAGGCAAAACACCAATTCACATAAAAATAAATATTAAAAAAATAAGAGAGCAGTGAATGAAGTCCAGCCATGATGTACCTATTAATTGATTAGAAGTTCAATGATTGGGGCTGGAGAGATGGCTCAGCGGTTAAGAGCACCGTCTGCTCTTCCAGAGGACCCGGGTTTGATTACCAGCACCCACATGGCAGCTAACAACTGTCTGTAGTTCCAGTTCCAGGCAAACACCAAGGCAAATAAATAAATAAAGTTTAAAAAAAAAAAAAAAAGAAGTTCAATGATTGTATGGGGGTTGAAGACATTGCAGGTCCAGAGTCTAACTGCAATTAATTTAGTGCTTTTTTTTTTAGCTCTCTTAATAGTCATTTATTAACTACTTATATAAGTGAGCTAACATATGGTCACCATTAGGTAAATTTTATGTACTGTTTATAGTTAGCTCCTGTCCAGGGAGAAGACTTAGAATGCCATTGTTAGTATCTGAGGCCTAAAGCAGAGACGTCTCCCATGTCTCTGTCACCCACCTACCTGCTATTTCCATCCATGGATTTGAAAAGTGTGTAGGTTTACAGCCTTGTCTATTTCTAGAGAAGCTTCTTGGAATTGCTGCCTCATAGAAACACAGAACCCAGTAACTATGTGTTTCTATCCCAGACTCACTCACATTTGGCTCTGGAATAAATAGCTTTTACTCATTCCCTTTTGAGGTGAAAAGTATGAGTTGTATTTTTATTTTTGTTTTGGAGGCACTCAGACCTTCCTGAGAAGCAGAAGTAGAGGCTGGTACATATGATTAGAGTCTGTAGCAGTTAGAAGAGAAGCCAGGGGGCTGAAGAGATGGCTCAGTGGTTAAGAGCACTAGCTACTCTTCCAAGGGACCTGGGTTCAATTCCCAGCACCCACATAGCAGCTCACAACTGCCTGTAACTCCAGTTTCAGGGGACCTGACACCCATGGCAAAATACCAATGCACATCAAATAAAGTTAAATAAAAAAAAAATTACAAAAGGAAGAGAAACCAGACTGGAGGGTCACTGGAGACACAATGACAGAATTACACCAGGCTACAGGTTTGAGCTGAGCCTCAGGGTGAAGCTGAGCCACAGAAGTGACAGGTGTGATGGTGGAGGCTGTAGAGGTAAAATGTAGAATCAGATCCAGACAGACCAGGGGCTGTGAGGTAAGTGGATGGACAGACAGCCATGGGAGTAGGCTGAATCAGCAGTGGGGCCACTCTGAGGTGAAGCCTTAGGGACTTCTGGGAGTTCTCTGCCTTTCAGTCCCTTCATACAGACAGTAGGTGTTCAGATGACAGTATGTGGCGCTGTCTTGTCAGTGTTAGAGGCCTTCATCTTCATGAGATCCAGGAGACAGGCTTGCTGCCTTTTTACTCTAATGTGTTTGGCAACTTCTCAGGCCTGATCTTCCTGATATGGTTTTTTTAAAAGTATTTATTTATGGGGCTGGAGGGATGGCTCAGCGGTTAAGAGCACCATCTGCTCTTCCAGATAGACCCGGGTTCGATTCCCAGCACCCACATGGCAGCTAACAACTGTCTGTAGTTCCAGTTCCAGGCAAACACCAAGGCAAATAAATAAATAAATAAAGTTTAAAAAAAAAGTATTTATTTATTTATTTATTTATTTATTTTTGTGCATGTGAGTTTGCCCCCCCCCCTCTCTGCATCATGTGCAGGCCTGGTGTCTGATGTCTGAGGCAGTCAGAAGATTCCCTAGAACTGGAGTTGTTGAAGGCTGTGAGTGGCTAGGCTGAAGTATCTTTCATTTCCTCCTGGTATAATTTTACTGTGCCCTTGATGATCCCAGCTTATAAACTCATAGGGTGGCACCCTTTTGCTTTAGGAATAAGTTATTTACAAGTCTGTGTGTTATGGGTGGTGACAGCCAGGTCACATTGCTCATGTGTCTTCCCAGGTGCAGAATTATCCTGTCTCTGAATTGACATTCAAGATGGAGCCAGAAGTGGTTTATAAAATGGAGTTTCTCAGGGCCACGCTCAGCACTGTTTTCTGTCTTGTAGGAATGCTGGGATTATAGACTCACTATCATGTGACCCTCATTGTTCTTGGTATTTGATATACTTCTGTGGGTAATTTCTGGCTTATTGTATTATGATGTGGAGTTGGGCCTGTCCAAGTCCTGACTTGGGCACACTTGATTTCTTTCTTTCAAATGTACATGTATGCTAAGGTGTTTTTTAAAAAAGATTTATTTATTTATTATGTATACAGTATACAGAAGAGGGTGTCAGATGTCATTATGGATGGTTGTGAGCCACTATGTGGTTGTTGGGAATTGAACTCAGGACCTTTGGAAGAACAGTTAGTGTTCTTAACCTCTAAGCTATCTCTCCAGACCTGTTTTTTTTTTTTTTTTTTTTCAAGACAGGGTTTCTCTGTGTAGCTCTGGCTATCCTGGAACTGGCTCCATAGACCAGGTCAGCCTTGAACTCAGAGATCCTCCTGCCTCTGCCTCCTGAGTGCTGGGATTAAAGAGGTGCACCACCATCACGTAGCATATTTTATTTTTTTAATTGCATATGTTGGTCTTTGATGTATATCTACATCTGTGAATAAAACTAATCCAATCCAACTGGACCTCTGCAGCTTTAGTCTTCTACATGTGATCCTATACAGTTACAAAGAACACAGTTCTCTAACACCCGTGGCCTCAGTTCTGACCTCACAGAACCTGTGTAACTGAGTGATTACGGTGAACTCTGCCAACCCCGTACTCATCTCCATGGGCCCTAAAAGCCCTGTACCTCCTCCCCTGGGGAGGCCTTCTGACGTGGTCCTGCAAGGTAACGAATACAAGATGGGACCTGGCATCTCTGCCTTCCTTTCCTGTGTGTTTCCTTTGGCTGAAGCACAAAGATAAATTACCCTAACATTCCTGGAAGAACACAACTCGGGAAAACAAACAGGTCCTGAGACAAGGGTGCTTATGCAGGAGGCCAGGCTGTAGCCTGGAGCAGACACTGCTGATCTTTAGGACCTAGACTGAGCTCCTCAAGCCCCGACAGAGTCTGGGACCACCTTTTATAACCAGAACTGAGACAGCAACCAACCAGACCACAGGTAGACCAGGTCTGCTTAACACGGATACCTTCTCTCCCAGTTTTTTCTCTTTAAACCTAAATGTCACGCCAGTACTTGCTGGACTTTTTTTATCCTTCCCAGCGTGGCTACACTGAGTAAAACTCTCGGCTTTTCTGAAGCTCAGGCTGGCCTCTAACCTGTGTAGGATCCTCCTGCCTCAACCTTCCAAGTGCTAAGATCCTAGGTTTGAGCTGCCACCCCACCCTCATCATAATACTGTGTGGTGTATTGGGGCAGCTGGCAGAGCCTTGCCGGAACTACTGGAGAAAGATTTTCGTTACAAACTGGGTACAAGGAAGACCTTATTTATTATACAGCCCCATTAAGCAATGAGTAAGAATCTTCATACTCACTGTCAGAGGTCAATTCCCGCTATCTGTCTGATGTGAATCCAATACCGAGACACACAATGTTCTCCGGAAACACTGATAATTTAGGGGTTCAAATTCCGGACTGCATTGCCCAAGGTGTCCGGAAGGTCAGCAGGGGGCGCTCCCTGCCTTTTCTCGGGTTTATTGTGGTCGGGGAAGCCGTTGCTTCTACTGTATTCAAAGGGGACCCCGCCCCCCGTCTGCCCAGGGGTATGCTGACCACCGCGCGCCCTCGCCATCCACACCACTGGTGCCCAGCACAGAGTCAATGCGCGCACGACCCGCCTCCTCTCCGGGATCCAGCTCAGACCCCTCCACCTGTCTCCAGCAGGGTCTCATGCTGACCACCCGGGGCTCCCTTCTGCTGCCCGTGACTCAGGAGCCAGGCCTGCAGGGCCCAGGACCAGGAAGGAATTCCGGGCATTCCAGTAGGTTGGCTACAAAGGGGAAATCCCGATGATTCGAGATAGGTCGCCTTCTGTTCTATAGGTGACCCTATAAATCTCTGCCCCTCAGTGTCACCAAGGATGCTGCAGACACCGGGCTCGGAGGTCTCCGGCTACCGTCGGCCCACTCCTAACCCTACAGTTTCTTTTTAATCCGCCTAGTTTTTGACCTGGTCCAGTATTTTTTCCAAGCTCCTATGGGGACTCAGGCTCCACCTAAGAGACTAAATATACGCCTTGCTTGATTTTGAAGGTACTATAGTGAATGCAAATTTTACTTCCAAGTTTATATCGCCCTCTGGCTCTCCTTTCTTTAAGACGTTGAGGTAAAAAAATATACAGGACGAGAAAGTTGTAATTCATCTCCACAACGTTTGTTGCAGAGGCAGAAACTCGCGCCTAACAAGGGGATGGGTGTCAGGGAAGAGGTACAATTTGCTCTGAGGTAGTCAGTTTCTCTGTCTTTCTGTGCAGGGTGAGTGGTTTTTGGTTTTGTTTGTTTGTTTGTTTTGTTTTTGGTTTTTTTTTGTTTTGTTTTTTTGAGACAGAGTCTATGTAGCCTTGGCTTTTCTGGAGATTACTGTGTAGACTAGATTGCTCTTTTGAAACCACAGAGATAAACCTTCCTCTACCTCCCGAATCCTGGGACTTCCCGGGTGCCCCACCACACCCAGCTCTGGGTTTATATGTTTTCTAATAGGGTGTGGGGCAGGAGTGGGTACCTTTTAAATCAGACTAGGCACAATACACTTAATCCGTTGGGTCATTTTAAAGGTCTGCAGGGACCTAAGACAGGGGTGGAGACCTTTAAAAACCGGCCAAGCCCACCCGGGGTTATCTGCGGCCAGCCTTGCGGTTGGAAGCGGGAAGGAGTTAGTCTAGCCAAGCCTACCCTTTCGGTTATCTGTAGCTGGCTAGGGAATGAGCCAGAGAGTTATCCTGCTGGCTAGGAGATAGCCCGGAGGCCTTGGGGAGTGGAAGTAAGCTTCAGCAAGGAGGAGGATTCTTTTGTGCCAGGGCCCGTCTACACCCAAAGCGGAAGTACTCCGAGGTCGGTGTGATCTGATCTCGGACCTATCTACCTACCTATTTAAGAATTAACTCTCTCGTATCTTCCCACAATTCCAGTTTTGTATTAGAAGTTGGTGCAAAAGTTGCAGTCCACTCCAAGCATAGGTGGTTTAAATAAGAAAACAGTAGTTTAATCACCGCGGAAAGGCAAATCTGTGTCTTCCACGCAGACAGGAGCAAGGGAGTTTAGGGACTTCAGTCACTTGGTACAAGGGGGGCAAGGCAATGCAATGATCAGCTAAAGAAGCCATTCAACAACGCGCATTTTTACAGAGCTAAAGAATTGAGTTGCAAACGGAGGAGAACTGGTTTTTCCACAGGAGGGAGAAGTCAGCCTGTTCCCAGACTGGGCCGTTTGCACCGTCATCAGCTTAGAAAGTGATGGGAAAGGGGGGCAGCCCAGATGACCGAGCAAGGGAAGGGGCCTGCCACCAAGCTATCCCCAGATTCCACCTAAAGGGACATGCGCACAACCCCTCCCCCATAAACAAACGTAATAGCATTTTTTTTTTTTTTTTTTTTTTTTTTTTTTTTTTTTTTTTTTTTTTTTTTTTTTTTTTTTTTTTTTTTTAAGTGTGGAAGAGGTTCCAACTTGGTGCAGACATTTCAGATGGTGCTACGGGAACAGAAAACCCTTGCATCAGAATATCTAAATAATTATCTGATTTTTTCCCCCCATAAGGTTCCATGCTTCTGAGATTCTCCAAATGTCATCACTCACTGTACACAAGTTTTCGTAATTTGTAGGTTTTCACACAGAAGCCAACACATTTACTGCTAAACGTCTGTGAGGAAAATGGAGGGGGCGGACGCTGGGGGAGATGATCTGGGGGATTGGGAGCATAGGGTTCCAGGCGATCCCTGTCACACAATAGCTGTGGGATCTTTCTGAAACCTCCATTTCTTTTGACTATAGTGTTGAACTGAATTCCAGAAGCTTCCCTCTACTACCGAGCACTACACCTAGGAACAGGTTTCCTTTGTGAAGGCTAGGATTCCTTAAGTGGTCTCCTTTAGTTATGCAAATATGCCTGAAGAGGCAGCCCAGCTCTTGGTAGCTGTGGGGCGACCTTTTGGCCCCTTTCAAGTCCACTTTGAATACAGGGCTTGGTAGCTGAGGACAGGAACTTTCTGCTGTTAAAGCTTTCTGTCCTTGGCAATGAACCCCCCCCCCAACACACACATCTATTGCTAGCCCAAATCAGTTTGGGGACTAAGTTATCAAAAGCCTCAGAGTTGCTACTGGATGAAGGAGCTTAGTTTATCCGGAAACCTCTGGACCCAGGTCCCCAGCACCCAAAATACTCTTTGGTGGAGGAGGGTGTGAAAGAGATGGATACTTAAATGCCAGAAGCATAGGCTTCTCTGCAGCCTGCGTAGCCTGAGAAGCCCCCGTACTGCGCAGGTCCGCTCAGCAGCGCCCCTATGTGGAGCGATAGCGAACAGCTGGAATTGCCTGCTGAAAAAATAATCTTCCCTAGTTTTCTGGTCAGTATTTCTGAAAGCTTCCTCTCTTCAGAAACTTTTTGAGCATTTAAAAACTTGTAAGTAGCGCTGGAAGACAGCTGAGTTAATAGAATGCTTGCCTAAGCATGCAAGAAACTCTGGGTTCCGTCCTCGGGCCCCGAATAAACTTGGCATGGTAAGCACACGTCCATTAAAGGGTTAATTACCTAAAAGCCTCAGGTGGACTGCAAAACTTGGACAGGGGAGTTGACTGTGGAAGCTTCTAGTAAGCTGCTGCTGGTATCTACCACTTCCGGACTGCGGGGGGCGCGTGGGGGGGGGACTGCCCTGCGGATGGACTCTTCCATCCCAATTCTCCCATTTGCATCCCATAAACTCCAAGACCCCCAGGCCACATCCACACAGTCTCACTTCCGAAGAGACTGTAGCACTCCAGCCATACTGATTAAAGGACAATTCTGCTTCAGGAGATGGCAGTCTGCTTCCCTAGGTTTCCTGGTTTCTTCCTCCAGCCCCTCTTTTACACCAGGTCATCCCAGCCACCAGGCAGGGAAGTGGCTAATCATGAGTTCACGTACTGGTCCTGGGAAGGAACCTTTCCTTAAACCCGTTAGACTTTTCTTGTCTTTTGTTATGCAACCTTGATGATGGGACACACCTCTCTAGTAGGAAAAAAGACTTCAGTGAACAGAATAACCTTTATGCCTGTTTCCCAAAATGATCAACAACAAAGGTCTTTAGAGATAACCTGGGTGGAGCAGGCTGAGGACTCACACACAGAAAAGAGCCAAAGGCAAAGAGCAGACTGAATGGCTATGAGGCTGCAGCAGGCTGGGCATTCTGAACATCTCAGAATATAATTTTGGGGCTATATTCCTATCCTGTTTGATGAATTGGGATCTGGACCTTCATAGTTCAGAGCCTTGCAGAGAGAACTCTAAAAAGATGGGGCCCTGAGAGAGATAAATCCATAAAATGCTAGAGATGGTCCTGTCTGGTTGGTCCTTTCTCAGTAGATTCAAACAATGACCCAGGGCCAACACATAGCCTTGAGCTAAGAAACACAACCATTCATTCTCTCAGATGTAGGGTAAAGGGAGTCTCCAGAGAACAGGCCTGAGTCTGAGAGTCGGAGCTAATCAGTGAACAGCATGGGCCTCAACTTGGGACCTGATCAGTTGGGACTGGATCCTTTACTGTTGCATGAAGAGCTGGACAACACCTGTTCTGCTTCTAAATCCTTCCATCAGATAGCCAGGATGGAACTGTGGGAGAGGGGTTTTCTTATAAAAGTAGCTCATTTTCTTTGTTCCAGGAGCCACTGGCCCAACCTGCTCTTGATTGGAGCTGTAGTAGATGACCTAAGAAGCCTTGCATGTGAAGCCCTGGGCTTAGTGTTTCTATCACTTCTGACCCCAAGAATGGGAACTGGTTAACAAACTCAGCAGGGCACCTTCTCCGCATCTCCCCCACACCCCAGCCCACCACAGGCAAAAGTCCTCTAGTCAGATACAAAGCTCAGTGAAGGCTAGTGTTGGGGGCTGGGGAATGTGAGCACCCCCTCCCTTAGGGCTTCCTCTACCTTCCCTGGGTTCTGTTAATGCATCTTCCACCTGCCTGCCCAGCACTGGGCCCAAGTGAACGAGTCTAGCCTAACATAATCAGGCTGAGGCTGTGCAAGGCTAAGAAACACTCAAAACCCACAAGTTACTTCCACTAAGGAGTTCCAAGTCCACAGCACCCAGAGACAAAGTAAGCCGATGTGTAGGGGCCTCTGTGTTTTCACTCCCAAGGTCAGTTCTAGACACTTTCCTAAAACCTCTAAGGTTTGGCACCTAGCTGTATACAACCAAACCATCCACTACCTCCCTCAGCCTTTGATTAGACTGTACCTCTGCCTGGTCCTTAGACATGGCAACACACATGACCCCTGAGCCTCCTCCTGGCTCTTCTATGCTGGACTTCCATTGCTGTTCTAGGGGTAGGTGGGTGTCTATGAGCTTTGAAATAGAGGTGCTCAAGGCTCTCTGCTTTCCGACAGCCCTGACTCCACAGGGTCCTATAGTATTGCAATCTCAAAGTTCTTAACTTCTGGGAGCCAGGCATGCATTTTGTAGAGCTCTGCACATAATGTAGCCAGCTGTCAAAGAGAGGTGTAGGAAGACCTTTGCTAGGGAGAAATGGTAGCAGCTCTGTCATCTTTGTCCCGAGGACTTGGGTCTGGGTAGCTGTGGGTCTCCCTGAGCTGGCCACAGATGGCTTATTCACTAGTGCAGTCTCAGGAGATTCAGTCTCCACAGTGGCTGCTCTCCTCTGGAAGTAACAGCTTGGGTGAAGTTCCCACATATGGCATTCTCTCTTTCTACCCAAGCCTACTTCAGTGGTTCAGGCTGACTGCACAGAGCACCAGGAAGCCTCTACTAGCCTCTGCAAGCCTGCTTAAGACCACCCACTAGAACACTAGCATTGGGCCTGAACTCGGGCCTTGTCCTTGGCCAATCTATACCTAGGCCAAGGCCTCAGCTGTGGTCACCTGGAACAGCTGAGTGCTATAGCCACACCACAGCTCTCTTCCTCTTCCTCTGTGGTCCCTCCAGAGGTCTTCTACACCTACTAATCGAAACTAAGAACTAGCTAGCTCAGACACCTTCAGCAACCAGTCCACTTTTATTGAGAAACTAATGATGCCGAAATATTTTCCAGGTGGCCCCAGTCAAGAGGTGGGAGGCGGTGTTCCTTCACAAAGGAAATAGTTTGTGTAGACCCCAAAGAAATAGGGGCATCAGTGGGGGGGGAGGGGAGCTCAGAGTGGGGCCGACAGGTGGGGGTGGGGGATGGTAGGGGGGCTAGATGGTGATGGAGGATATACAGAAAGAAAGAGGGTCTACCACCTCCCAAGGCCTGGAGTTGTTTCCTTCCAATTCTTCATAAATAAAACTTCACAGTAACAGAAAAATGTCAATGTCTAGGGCCAAACAGGTCAGTTTCTGGCCAGGGAGTCACTGCTGGTGAGGTGCAAGAGTGCAACCTGGCTTGGGCTGTGGTCAGGTATCACTGTGCCTTGGGGGGCCAGGAGCACTGCTCATTTGCCCTGTGTTGGGGTGTAAGGTGGGGCTGTAGCCCACACTGAGGTTTAGAGGAGTGTTGAGGTAGTCGGAGTGGCCAGTCAGGCTTCTGGACAAGAGAAGACAGAGCCAGGAGTCATGTCTCTGGAGCAGATTCCAGGCAAGTCTGGGGCTGTGCTGATAGCCCTTGGGGGAGATTCAGGGGTGTGGATGAGGGGACACCTGTGGACCTGCACAGGGCTGAGCTCCCACAAAGGCTGCCTGGCCCTCAGGTCGCTGGAGCCATTTCACAGGAAGAGACTTCCCTGTGATGATAAGAGGCAGTCACAGACCTATGGGGCCAGGCCTAGCCCAGGTACCTGAGCAAATGTTCCTGCAGAGGCCACCAGGGTCTCCTACCAGGACAGAGGGGCCAGACTAGAGGCCTGGGCTAGGAAGGATCCAGGTCCTCAGATGACCTCAAGTCAGGGAGGTTCTGGCTGTTTCTGGGCCTCACCTTCTGGGGATTTCTAGGAGTTCCTTTCTGGCTGTCTATACCACACCACACCCAGGGGCACAGAAGGCCCAGACTCTTCCTTCACCTCTCATATGGGACCAAAGACTATGCCATGAACTATAGCTCCAGCCCCAGGACCCCAAGGACTTGAGGGCAAACGTGCTGGTGATCCAGCAACATCAGAGCACCTGGAACTTGAGAGCACAGGTGAGATTACTATGCACCAGATCCCACATGGCCAACAGCTCAGCTGGTAGCAGCTTGTGTACCACAAGCATGGCACGGTAGAAACAGGGCTCCTTATTCATCCGGCTGCCTCTGACCCGAGAGATGCCAAAGGTCTTGAAGCCCTCATGGCCGGTTGGCTGTACACCCAGCACCTCCAAGCACATGCCCAGGAAAACGTCATCAATGGGAAAGAGTTCCAGTGTGTCACAGGCATGATGAAGCTGCCGAGCTAGGTAACCAGACATGAGGAACCCTCCACCGCCAGCATAGGGCGGGTAGGTGGACTTGCTGTACATGACGGTGGGGATGTAGTATTTGTTATCTTTTTTGCGGATGGGCCGAGCGTGCTTCAGGACATCACCTACAAATAGGTTTTCCCGGGGATGCCGGTCCGACAGAAACTCAAGCAGGTTGGTGGGGTTGACAAAGACATCATCATCACCTTTGAAGATGAAGGGGACATTGGGACAATAAATGTCAAGCCACTTGAGGAAGTGGATCTCCTTGAGGGTCAAGTTGAAGAAACTGTCAAGGAAGTCCCACTGCAGGATGTCACCATAGAGACGGTCCTCATAGGCCAGCAGCTGCTGATAGTGAGTCCGCTCCTCTTGCTTGGAGGCTGTGCCCAGCAGGAAGAGGGTGCGAACAGCACCCCTACCCCGGCCTGTTGACTCCCACTCACGGCCCCAGGTCTGACGGATGACCTCACGGCGGTCATGCTGTGTAATGACTGATTTGACGACCACCAGCAGATAGATGTTACCTTCACACTTCTCTGGGTGGTTCAGCAACATGGGGAAATAGCGGCAATGGCGGTAGGCAAGAAACTGCCGGAAATGTGGCTCAAGACTCTGGAACCAGGTCTGCTGGGTCAGGTTGACATTGATAGAACAGTTAGTGGTGATCACATCCCAGGCCTGAGGTCCCCGAGGGGCTACAGGGGTGGGGGCCACCACATCCTTTGAACTCTTCCAGAAGCTGTTGGGGTTGACCACATTTCCAGTTTTAGGTGACCCCAGCGTGGGTGGAAGAGGATCCTGCAGAAACTGGCCAGGGGTCACACTGCGCTGGAATACTGTGACAGCCACAAGGAGGGCCAGAGCCAAGCACGCACTCCTGTAGAGAGTTTTCTTCCTGGGGGGGAGCAGCAGAAGAGAGAGTGAGCTGGCACTCCTGAGGATTAGGTGGCCACAGATGGGCCAGTGGACTCTACTTCCTGTTGGGTGAGAGGATCCTCATTCTTCTCTCCCTAACTCAAAAAGCACTGAGAATCAGCTATCGGGGTTCCAAAGCCAATGACTTTGGGAAGGGGATTATTTAACTCCAAAATACTTGTGCTCCCCCCAAGACCCCCAAAACTGAACAGAACACAAGATACAGTTCAAGGTTTGTACTCAGGGAAATGCTGTCACTACCCCAGGGAGAGAAACCTCTGCTCATCCCCTTGCTCCCCAGTTTTCATTTCTAGTTCAGACTTAGGTATGAGAACAGCACATCACCAGTCAGTGTGAGAGGCAAAGCCTGTACCTTCACTGCGGCTTTTGGGGAGTGCATCTGCTTGATATCCCCGGATGGACACAGCACTCAACAGAAATGAGCCACTCTTACCGAAGATAAGGCTTGGAGGTGGAGCGGACCAGATACCTCCATGACGTCTTACCCCGGTCTTAATATTCCATAAAGAGCAATGAGGTGCCCAGCCCCTCAGCCCCGGAAAGAAAACTTCCAGGGACCCTCCTCGCCCAGGTAACCCCAACACAGCATTTTCAGAGGCAGAAATCTTAGCTCTTCTCAGGAGTGATCCGGCCTGTGTCCCGTTCCCCTACAATTTCCCTCCTTAGCTCACAGTGAGGGTCAAGAGCCTGTCGGCAGAGTGGCCTTCCAGGACTGGGGCAGCAGGGAGATGGCTCTCACCTCCAAGAAAGGAGGTACAAGAGCAAGGGAGCCATGAAGCAGGTAGAGATATCCCCTGAGTTTTAAGCCCGCGAAGGCACGGGGTGAGTGAAGACTGAGCTCCCCACCTCCATACAGCGAGATTTTCCCAAGGGCTCCAAGTCTTCCTGGCCATAAGGTGGATGAAGAAAGCAGAAATCACTTGAGGTACTCTGCTGGGAACCAGAGCAGAGGATCCTGGACCCAGTACTCCAGCCCTCGGGGTTCTAAGGAAGCTCCAAGCCCCAACTCCGGAGTTGGTATCAGGGCCAGTCCCGGGCGGCGGCGCCGAGGCTCCTTGCTTGCAATGCACCGGTCAGTCCACTCGGTTTGCAAGCGCAAAGCCGGGAAGGGAGAGAGGTAGATGCATCCGGAGGAGAGGCCACAGGAGAAAAGAAGGACCGGAGGAGTCTGGGGACTCTTGATTGGACCCCGGGGCCTCGAGACCTTGCTTACAGGCTGCCGGAGCAGCAATCGGGGAGCCGGGCGTGCGTCCCGCATCTCCCACATCCCACCTGCGGCTCTGGCGCCGAGTCCCCGCTCCTCATCTCCCACCACCCCCGCTGCCCGGGGGGAAACTGAGATCTGCCCCCACGCCATCCAGCGTGCACCCCTTGCGGTGTGCTGTCCCGGGAGGAGGTGAAGCCCGCAGATGCCCTGCGCCCTACAAGGACCCCGACTCACCACAGAGACATGGCGGCACGGTCCAGGGCAGCTGAGCGGGGCGCACGGATCACAGGTCTGGGCACCGCGGCTGGGGACGGCGGGACGGAGCCGGGCTGCGCCCCCGCTGAGATTTTCTTTTCCCGGCGGCTGGAGGAGGGGCCGCAGGGGCGGTGGCCCAGGTAGGTTAACCCTTCGCTCCCCGGTTCACCGTGGGGACAGCGATTACTCTCAGGTCGGGTCACTCCAGAGGCACGCCCAGCAGGATCGCGAGGGGAAGAGACGGAATCTCCGAGACCTTGAGGATTACCAACATCCTGGGGCGGTGACTTCCCCGCTGCGCCTTCACGGGGTCGCTTGCCTCTCCTCTCCGGGACACGTGGGGACGTCGGACACCGCCCACCTCCACGCCCACCGGGCGCCTAGAGGCCTGGCTGCTTCCTCGGTGTGTAGAGTCCAGGGAGGCGGCTAAAGGTTATCCCTAAAGCTTCCTTCTCTTTGCCTTGTCTACTTTTCTCCTTCCCAGGCTTGCTTAGGCCTGTCGGCCATCTCAGAGGAGATGATGCTGGAGGAAAGCTGGGCTGCCTGTCTCGAACCCTAGCCAGCCCAGATCAGCCAGGAAGGCTCTGGGTCCTCCACTCTTTCTCCACTACCCTCCCCAGCCCATTTGCGTCTGAAAATCTGGATTCTTTTGCTACAGTGTTCACACATGTTTTTCATCCCAGCAGGTGGATCGCTGCGAATTTGAGGCCAGCCTGGTCTACATGGTGAATTCCAGGCCAGGCAGGCCTCCCTAGTGAGACTGCTTCAAAACAGTCTTTCTTGTATTGCCAACAAATCTTTCACTTAAGCCCCTTCACATACTTTTTTTTTTTTTTTTGGTCTCCAGGCCTTTATTAATCTGCTGTATGTATACACCATTTTCTCTTGGGAGTGGGCGACACATAGTCATGGTGGAGGGAGGGAGCATCTTGGTGGGGGGAGTCGGCAAACACACAACTAACACTGTGGATAAATATGCAATCCCAGGAGACTGCCTGACTGGGGAGGTGGTCCCTGAGTCCTGCCTCCGGGCATTTCGTTCAGACTTTAGGAATGGGAACTACTTTTCTGTGAGACCCCTCTTCCCCAGGGAATACAAGAGAGACCAGGAAGCTCCAATGAGTCCCAGGGGTGAAGACTGGATTAGTGATTCTTGGGCTAGGGTATGTGCTTAAACATATGGTGGAATTTTCTGGAATGTTGTAAACTCAAGTCAGAAAGGACGGAGGGCCTTCTGGCTAGAATTTCAGAGGAGAATCCTGGGACAATGCCCTCTTGATGTTCCCAAGAAGTCCTGGCCGGAAGCCTAAGTGTCAGCAGCCTGTCTGTTTGCCCCTAGGAGTCACTGCAGCCCAGGTCATTGGCCCTCATCATCTTGGGTTGGCACTGGCTACCTAGCCCCACGTTACTCCACCACCCAGGGTGTTGCGTTTTGAGTCAGGGTCTTGGCATGCCATGCAGTTAAGTTTTGAACTGCAGACCATTTTGCCTCGGCCTCCTGAAGGATGGGGTTACAGACACGTGCCAACACACCTGGCACTGGCCAGGCTTTGGGGGTTCTCTCTTCGTGCCCTCCTACACATGTGGCTTTGAGGAAGAGCCCATGCTCTTTAGAAGGTGCCCTGCTGAAGCTGAAGAACAGCCCATTTGCTTTCTCACCCCCTCCTCTGCCCCGGAGTTCGGAGTTTTCTCCAGGTGCTCAGTGGAGGTGGACACAGGTGTTTCTGGTAAGGACTTGTGAATTCAGATTTGAGTGCTAGAGGGCTGGGTGCCAGATCAGTCCTTTGCACTTCCTGGCTGCTACTGGGGGCAAGTGGTTTATTCTCTTGAGACCTCAATTTCCTGCCAGTGCAGAGTTGGGTGAGATGACGCAGGGCCAGGGGAAGCAGACACATCAGTGTCCTCTACATGCAGAGGCTTATGACGGCTACATGCTTTTGCTACTGTGACCACTAGTGTTTGTCCTACCCCAGGGGATCCATCCTGGGATCACAGGGGACCATAGAAACAGTAACTAGGGAGCTGTGAGGTCAGCTTGGTGTTTTCCAGTTGAATCTGGTCAATTGAGACAGTTTGGCATAGATGAATTTAGAATGGGGAAATGAATGACAGTTAAGTACATGAGTGTGTGTGTGTGTGTGTGTGTGTGTGTGTGTGTGTGCGCATGCATGCGCACATGATCAGGCTCTGGTTAATTTTCAGCGGGTCACCACATCCTGCTCTCTGAGCCACATCAGCCCATCCCTACTTTGAAGCACAGTGACTCCACTGTTAGGCTCAGTTAACGCTGGCCCCTCCACCTGTCCAGACTATGGACTGTCTCTGAACAGCTGGATTGGCTGAGCAAGGCCAGCCCCCCATGCTGTGGGTGAAAGCATAGTGGGAGGAGATGAAAGTTACGAAGAAAAACTGTTGATGTGGGTAGAAGAAGGGATTGAATAGGAGTCCCCAAACCATCAAGTCACTTTCTGTATCATTCTCTCGCTGCCCCAGAATGGGGGGCTCAGTGAGCTGAGACATAGAAGTACACTAAGAAACATCTCTTTCTCCTTTCCTAGTCTTTTGTTTGTTTTTTTTTTAAACTTTATTTATTTATTTGCCTTGATGTTTGCCTGGAACTGGAACTACAGACAGTTGTTAGCTGCCATGTGGGTGCTGGGAATCGAACCTGGGTCCTCTGGAAGAGCAGACGGTGCTCTTAACCGCTGAGCCATCTCTCCAGCCCCCCTTTCCTAGTCTTTTGATAACTCGCTTCTCCCCGGGCTCCGCTCTCCTTGTCACCCTCCTCCCTTCCCATTGGGTCTGCAAAGGCTTTAGATGTGGGGAGACCCTGACCAACCAGAGGCCATACTGGGTAGGTATTGTTGCAGGATATTGTGGGAGCTGCCCAGGGTTAGAAAGAACTGGAGAGCAAAAAGTTAGGAGCCCTGGGCACCTTGGAGAGAGGCCATCATGGGCAGAGATTTGGAGCTGGCGGTGTCTGAAAGGTTCATATCAAGCCAACTGCCATAACTTTAGTTCAGCAGTGAGCTGTTGAAGGGCACGTGAATTAGTTTTAGTTAGTGTTAACACTTCAGGAGTAGCCACAGCTGGGGTGTCAGATTCAGCTGTCTGCACTCACAGCTGGAGGTCAGTGGATTAGTGCTGGAGGGTCAGAGGTCATTTGCTGAAGGTGTGTTCCCTGCCAAGAAATACAGCACAGCTCCTCTGCCTGGGCCAGACCAGCTCCATGGAGACTATCCTGGGTCTGCAACTTTTGTGATGGGTCCTCTGGGACCTCAGGGCTAACTGCTGGTCGTGGTGACCTTGAGAATTTTCCTGGCATGTTTTCCTACACAGACCCTGACAGGAGTTTCTTCAAGATCAGGGCCATGGTAGGATTCCTGCTTTGTGTTTTGTTCTAGAAGTTTGCAGTGAGTAAACCCAGGGTTGAGACTTGATTTATGATGAGGAAACTTGAGAAGGCACAAGGCACCGGTGTCCTCTACTGGGAATCTGACACAGTACAGGATGCTGCTGAAGGTGCCAAAGAGACCCCAGAGTTCAAGTCAAGAGTATTGGCAGGCAAATTGTCTCTCCTAGCTGGTGTCCCCCAGAGATGAGCTGCCCAGAGAAGGTGAAGTAGGAGCCAGGGAAGTACTTAGGGGTGAGCAGAGGGGACATGTCTCTTTGGAGGCTGGCTTCCCTTTATTTTCCAATTTAAATGTACACATATGTGTGTGTGTGCATGCTCATGCACACACGTGTTTGTATATGTATGTATGCTATGTGTGTGAGTATATGTATGTTTTTGTATGTACATGTGTATATATATATATATATATAATTGTGTATGTGTATGCATGTGTGTAAATTGTGTGTGTGGTACAACTGTGGAATCATCTTGCCACCTAGATCTTTTCTGTAGGTCAGGGGCCCAAGCAGGAATAAGGAGTATGGGGGAATATGGGGGAGTATATGGGAAGCAGGAGAGTAGGGAGAATCTTCAGAGCATGGGGTGGCTTCCATCTAAGAGTCCAGTTGAACTCGGCGGCTTCTTCAGCCAAGATGTTGACACAGGTTGTGCCTTATGCCATCATTCCATATACTGTTTATAGCAGTATTTTCCAGGCTGTGCCTTGCCCTGTAAAAAAAAAAAAAAAAAACTATTTTACAAGCAGTTTTTGATCTCATGTTGAGAACAAATGCTTCTGTACATGAGATACAGACTGATGAATAATGTATTCCTAAGAGTGGAATGTTGTCATATGCATTTATTAAGGTAAATTGGGGCCATGTGAGAACATGGGCATGGTCATATCTGGAAAATGAGGCCTGAGAACTTAATGAACACACCATCATCTGGAGCCCAGGAAGGGGTGGGCACCTAACACTGCCATGCTATAATCCCACTGGCCTGTCAAATGACCACCTAGTGTATGAGCCAGTGGACTGACGATGCCTGATTATTTCAGGGGCTTCAGTTTGGCTGGTTCCTTACTACTGATACAGCCTGCTTGAACTGCTGTCTTTTTTTTTTTTTTTTTAATAGTTATTTATTTTTATGTTGGGGTTTTGCCTCCATGTATGTCTGCATTGACGGTGTTGGATCTCCTGGAACTGGAGTTACAGACCGTTGTGAACCACTATGTGGGTGCTGGGAATTGAACCTGGGTCCCTTGGAAGAACAGCCAGTTCTTAACTCCTTGAGCCATTTCTCCAGCCCAGACTGCTGTCTTCCCATCTGTCTGTTTATCCATCTGGACCTGCTGTCCATCCTCCCGGACTGGTCCTGATCCTCTGGACCCTGAGGCTCAGGTCTGCTCTGACCGCCTGCGGTGGTAGCAGTCAAGAGTATCCCCAGGACTCTCCAGTCTGGTGCTTTATCTCACCCCTCAACCCCCAGCCTAATTCTCTTTGTGTCTTTATCAGCTCAGGCCACTTTGAAATTCCTTCAGAGTGTTAGCTCCTAGGAGTTCCAACTAGATTTAAATGGAGCCACCCTCTGCTCTGAGGTCCTGCCCCCATCTCCTCCCAACCCCACTCTGCTCTTTGTTGGCCTCTGACTTAAAGGGGGTGGGTATCAAAGCCTGCTGGGACCTCTTTAGCCTTAGTGGCTGTTCTGTAACTTACAACTATACCCGTATACATAGATAGATTTACTATATGAAATATAAAGTGTTACTGTTAGTGATTAAGATTGTAATGAGAATTTGTGCTCTCCTCAGTCAAAGCTATGAGAGAAAGAGGGACCAGCTGACGAATTGCCATCAGTGAGACCTGCGCCCTTTGTGAATTTGTTATTCAATAAATTTTGACGTTGTAGACAGGCACGAACGTGGCCCTCTCTGTTTCTGACGTAGTGCACTCAGGACACAATAGAAGACTGGATTCCGGGGAGGAAGCCGATGCACACGCTGTGGAACTGACAAGACCAAAGCTGCATAAAAATGGACAGTGAGGTACAATGAGATGGAAGGATCTTGGATTTGATTGATGACGCTTGGCAGGAAGACAAGCTGCCCTATGAGGATGTAGCGATCCCACTGAGTGAGCTCTGGAGCCTGAGCAGGACAATGGCGGCCACACAGAGTCTGTGAAGGAGCAGGAGATGAAGTGGACCGACCTGGCCCTGCAGTGCCTCCCTGAGAACGTCCCACCAGCTGGAAACTGCCCATGGGTTCCTCTCCCTTGGAGTTTTCAGAAGCATGTAGATAAAGCATGCTTCCTCTCTGTATCCAAATTCAGATCTTTGAGTAATAAAGCAATACTTAAAAACAAAACAAAACCAAGACCAAAAACCAAAACCAAAACCAAAAAAAAAAAAAAAAAAAAAAAAAAAAAAAAAAAAAAAGAAGAAGAAGACTGGGTTCCAAAGACAAGCAGATCACCAGGAATGAGCCAGAAATGGATGAAGTCAGACAACCTGCCCCAGTTCCAAGGAACCCAAAGTGACCTTTGATTGCCCCATACTCAAGGAGCTCAGCCTCAGCAATTAAGGAGGTGACAGTGTAGTGTCACAGACAGGGTGTCACAGTGCTGATCCCAATGCCAGACAGAGCAGGCTGGGGAGGTTTCCTAGCCTGAAGCACTCTGGAGCCCTGTCCTGTCAGCTTTGAGCAAGGAAGGGCCTGAAGAGAGACAGGTCTTCATGTAGGCCTGAGGAAGAGACAGAACGGGAAGTAGCTATGGAGGAAACTGGGACCAGAGTTGAGGAAATTCCATTTTTTCTGAAGTAGAAAGCAGCGGTAGCTTCTGTCAAGCAGAAGCTTGAGAGGAATGGACACTAATAGTAAAACAACTAGGTGGAACTGAGTAAGCCAAGGAGGCACTATGAGGGATGTTGTAGGCCAGGCAAGGTAGCTCTGGCATCCTGAAGACCCGGCATGTGGCTCAGGCAAGAAATAGTCCAGGACATGCAGCTTTCAGTGATAGTGACCCAACTCTAAGTAGAGTAAGCAAAAGGAACTTGTTAGCTCGTATAACAGAATCTCTCTTGTCCTTTCGTAGTAGGATAAATGTCCTTGGGCATTATTGACTCATCTCTGCTTCCTTCTACCCCACCCATGTCCAAGTCCACAGACAAAATCCCAGGGAGGGACTTTCACTGTTCTCTCTCTGTGTCTTTGTCGTCTGACCCATTCTAGGCTAACGAACATATCCCGGGTTGGGGTAGTGTGACTGGCCAGGCCTGGGTCATAACTCCTCTTCCATGGATGGCATAAGATCCTGAGATTGGCAGCCCCCAGGAACAGCTGGGAGGAGCAGATCCTTCAAAAAGTCTGCCCTCCTTCGATGACTCCTTTTCTGGAGACAAGGTTTCTCTGTGTAGCTCTGGCCATTCTGGAAATCCCTCTGTAAACCAGGCTTGCCTCAAACTCACCGGAGATCTGCCTGCCTCTGTCTGGGGTGTAAGCCATCCCCGCCTGGAGTCTGCCATTCTAAAAACTCTACTGAGAGATTCATTTGATATCTTGGAGGTGTCCATAAGTCCACTTATGCCAACCCTCCAGGAGACTCTAGCTCAGATGTAAGACCAACCACTCATGTGCAGCGCTCACGAGGGAGGAGGAAGGGGCGGCGCTGTGTGTGCAACTCACTTCTTCAGGTTGTCTGTTGTGCATTTTAAGCTGTGCTGCTTTTGTTGACGCTGTGGAATGTTTGTTTGATGATGTAGCGATGTGCTGCTTTTGTTTAACTCAGTGAAGCTGTGTTACTGCGCCTGCCTGTCTAGTACACCTGATGGTCTAATAAAGCGCTGAACAGCCAATAGGGAGGCAGGAGAGAGAAAGAGGCGGGGCTGGCAGGCAGAGAGAATATACAGAAGGAGAAATCTGAGAGGAGAAAAAGTGGTAGCCAGAAAAGGAGGAGGAGGAGGATGTTAGGGGCCAACCACTGAGCTCCACAACCAGCCACAGAATAGGAGGGAAAGTAAGATTACAGAAGAAAGGAAAAAAGCCCAGAGGCAAAAGGTAGAAGGGATAATGTAACAAAAGCTGGCTATGGGAGCTGGGTGGCAGGGGATATACAAACACCAAAAGAACCAAAACCAACAAGCATTGTCTAGAAACCTCTTTCTGGACTGGGGAGGAGCCTGGGCTACCCAATGGAAGATGGACACAACACCTTTGGGACTGGGTAGCTTTCAGATTCCTTTTTGTGCTCAAACACAAGCTTGTCCCAGGGACAGCTGAGGCCACCCATGGCTTTGTAAGAATGGGGTGGCAGTCAAGCGGAGGTGGAGCTGGGGTGCCACTCAGAGGACAGAACTCAGGACCCAGGGGCAGTGAAACAGGGAAGGCCAAGGAGGAAGTGTTGGTAGCTGATTGGTCCTGGTATTGCTTGTATCCTGAGCTGTACTCAGCTCCTTTAGGTAGAGCACACATACACATGTTCTTCCTCACACAGGCACATACACAAATCACACTCCCACACTGACGTATATAAACCCACACAAATGTACATATGACCCAGATTGCAAATACATGTATCCAGGCATTGGCATGTACAGTAAGATCAAACTACCCTGAATACACTAACATTCAGAGACACACAGAATACTCATACTCTAAGTTCTGAGGTATTTTCACACTCACTAACACACACATAAATATACACCTGCCCATGACCAGCTGCTTTTTTAGCAATGAAACCCTTCCCGGCAGGCCTTTGGGAATAGGCTTAGAACCCAACAGGTCCTTCTGTATCCCAGGGCAGCCTGATTTGCCCCAGTCCTCAAGTCTGTGAGTGTCCCAAGACCCTGGGCACTACCCACAAACCTTTAATAGCTTGCATTACCCCCAGCTACCACTCCAGCAAACCTGTCTCCTCTGGCTCTTCAAGACCCTGCCTTCCTTCTGCTCAAATGTATTATGTCATTCGAAATTGAGTGAACTCCTAGTTGTCTTTAAAAATCCACTTTTCAAGCCAGGCAGTGGTGATGCACACCTTTAATCTTGGTACTCAGGAGGCAAGGGCAGGTGGATCTCTGAGTTTGAGACCAGCAGCCTGGTCTACAGAGTGAGTTCCAGGACAACCAGAGCTACACAGAGAAACTCTGTCTCAAAAATCAAACAAAAATCCACTTCAAGTGTCTTCTCAGTTGGCTAGCACCTTAACAAGATGCCTGCTCCTGTTTTCCTTTGTCTGTTCTATCATAGTGGGAACAACCAGGACCAGGAACAGTGCTTCCTGGTGAGCAGCAACCAGGAAGTTATACATGGGATGGGGGCAGGAGACGAATGCCAGCATGGGCCACTGCCAGGGAGGAGGGACAGTCTTGTTCCAGCTATAGTCACAAGAGGTCTGGATGTAGACACTGTAAGGAGACCTAAGACCAGACAGGTCTGCATGGCTCTATTAATCCCATTCCAACTTATTCACACTTGGGTGGCCAGTGGGCCCCCTGTCCAGGACAGCTGGGCCCAGGCTTCAGTCTCCCCTGGCCACCAAGGAGTCACGTTCCTGCCTGCCAGGCAGCTAGCATGGGACACACAGAAGCCTTTCAGCCCCTAGGCCTCAAACACTAGCTCAGTCTTCCTTCTGAGACACCTCCCCCTTCCAGGCAGCCTGCTCCCCTCCCAGGCTGACAGCTCAGCTCCACACTGAGGCCACATGGGCCTCCTTCCTTCCAGAGCACCGGGTTCCCTGTCTCTCATCACTGGGCTTCTGGCCAGGCCAACCTTGAATAGCTGCTTTTTCAGACCAGAGCTTGGCCAGGTGCATTCTGGACAGTCCTGCTCACATGATGTGCCTATGGTACTGCTAGCCAGAGAGATGAGGGGTGGGCAGGAGAGTGGAGATAGCCAGAACTGTATGCCTTTCAGGTATACACACCCCTAAGAATCTTCTCCATACATCCCCTCCTGTCTGCTCCCCCTGAAGCCTTAACTAGGCAGGCAAAGCAGAGATGATGATGATGATTTCCATTTTACAGAGAAGTGTAATGAGGCTTGGAATAAGGGCAATAGTACAGCTATGCTCTGGGACAATAATCTGGGATGATGTCATCTCAAAGAATTGAATGAAGTGAAAGAGCATCATAGTACCTTGTGATTATAACCTCAAATTTTGGTTATGGGTTTTGTGTCTAGTACCTAAAAGAGCATGCTCCTATAGTCTCAGGGATGACTCCTTGGCTTCTGGGTCTGGCCAGGGCTGGGTCTTGTCAGTCTCTCTACCTTTCCTGCTCAGAGTGCATTGGACCAGCCAGGGCTTTGCCTTGGATGTTCAAAGTGTAATGGTCTCAGATAAATGCAATTAAATTTTTTTTTATGTTTATTTGTATGTGTACAGGTACCATGACATACCTCTGGAGGTCAGAGGTCAACCAGTAGGAATTCATTCTCTCCCTTCACCATGTGGATTCTGGGGTTTGAATTCAGGTTGTCTTGGCAACAAGTACCTTTACCCATTGAGTATGTGACCAAATATCCTGGAAGAAGGTATCTTGTCTTCTTGGCTCCTGGCTGCAGGGGACAGAATGAAACAACCCAGAAACAAGTGAAGGAGCAGGGTGAGAACAGGGCTTAATTCCTATGTCAGAGGTCCTGGAGAGACGAGGGAAGGCCCTTTGCCTAGAGATGTTCACCTAGTCCCCAGAACCTGCGACTACATTAGGTCACTGCCTAAAGGGCTATATTAAATCATGAACTTTGGGACTGGAAAGATGGCTCAGCAGTTAAGAGCACCGGATGCTCTTCCAGAGGACCCGGGTTAGGCTCCCAGTAGTCTGTAGTTCTAGCTCCTCCTCTGGCATCTATGGGCACCAGACATGCACATGATGCACAATATACATGCCAGCAAACACATGCATACAATTTTTAAAAATTGGGGCTGTAGAGATGACTCAGCGGTTAAGAGCACGGACTGTTCTTCCAGAGGACCTGAGTTCAATTCCCAGCATCCACATGGCAGCTAACAACTGTCTGTAATTCCAAGATCTGACACCCTTACACAGTTATACATGTAGACAAAACACCAATTCACATAAAATAAAAATATTTTTAAAAAAATTACAAAGACCATGGACCTTGAATTGGGGGATACCCTAGTAATCAGGATCTAATCTAGTTACATGAGCCCTGAGATACGGGAACAGTCTCAAGAGTAGAGAGTCTGGAGTGGGTAAAGGCCCTGGCCCCTCTCTTGCCTGAAGGTAGTACAGACCCAAAAGACCAGAGTGGCCTCGAGGAGCCAATGATGACTTCCAATGACAGGTGCAGGAACTCGGGAACCTCTGTCCAACAACCTCAAGGAACCAGAGCCTGCAGTCATTCTGAAAAGCCTGGAAAGGGTCTTTCTCAGCCTAAAAAGAGCTCAGATGGTTGACACTTGAATTTTGGCCATATAAAATCCTGAGCAGATAATCGGTTGAGCAGCTAAGATTACAACCAGTGTTGGGTGCTGTCTCAAAGGGAAGAAAGAAAGGTGTCCAAAAAAGTGTTCTGCTCTAAACCATATCTTGTGATCAATGTAGCATGAGGAAGTTGACATGGTCCCTGTGCTGGAGCCTCCTCCCCTCTTGGTTTGGTTTCCGGAGCCAGGAATTGGTCATCTGTGATTTGATCAACCATGACTGAAGATTTCAGAATGATGGTGCTATTGTGACCTGTCGTGACAGCATGTCCTAGCAGACTGGGTGAGGACAGCAAAAGTCCCTCTAGGACCTTGAAGTCTTCAAAGGCATGAGGAGGCTTTGCCAGACAGCCCCTATCTACATGTTCCTTGACAGTGTGAACCCTCTTTCTTCCCCAGCAGACCTGAGGTCACTGAGGAAGGGGCATTAAAAATATCTGTGAACATTCTATGGTGGCTTGGTTAAGACACAGAAGCCATGTGTAAAGGAAAGACACAAAAGAATAAAAAGCTAACTCACTATGTACAGAACCCTAGACCTTTGCAAGGTCACAGGAGAAGCTAGGTAGACCACAGGAGAGGACCTGGGCTAAGATCTCACAGAAGGGGAGGGGCTGGAGCTATGGCAGCACATACCTGTGGTCCCAGCAGTCAGGAAGTAGAGGCCAGAGGACCTGGAGTTCAAGAAAGTGGGTTTGAAGCCAGTCCATACTACTGGCTTCAAACCAGTAGTTTGAATAAATGAGACCTTATTTAATAGGAAAATTGGGAGAGGGGGTTGGAGAGACAGTCCAGTTGTGTGGAGGAATGTTCTCTGCATGTTGTAAATAAAGGAGCTGTTTTGGTCTATGTGGAGCACTGTAGAAGTGGGTGGAGGATCAGAGGACAGACAGGTAGGAGAAGGGCGGAGTAGGTCAGTCTCCATCCGACCCCCTGAAGAAGAGCCATGTAAGAAATACAGGTGAGCTGTGGGTTGGGACACGTGGCAGAAAGAATACAAGAAATGGGTTGAATTAATATGAAAGAGCTAGCTAGTAATGTGCTTGAGACATGGGCCAAACAGCATGAAGTTAATATAAGCGCCTGATTAATTTCTTTGGAGGACAAAAGCCTCCGTGGGCCAGGTCCGAACCTCCAGTCCAAACAGGCCCGGGAAACCTTCTACAACACAGTTGCTGAGTTTGGCTACTGTAGAGGACCAGAATTTAGCGCCTAGGACCCATGTCAGGAAGCTCACAGCCACTTGGAATTCCAGCTCCAGGAGATCGTACACTCTCTTCTGACCATCAAAGGCACCTGCATTCCTGTGCATATTCCCACACAGGTACATATATGTATACACAGTTAAAAATAAAATAAATCTGAAGAAGAAAAATTGGAAGGGAGAGGTAGGGGAAGATACACACACACACACACACACACACACACACACACACACGAACAAGAGAGAGAGAGAGAGAGAGAGAGAGAGAGAGAGAGAGAGAAGTGGGGAGGTATCATTTTTCTCTAAGTGGCAGGAAAATAGAACTCTCCCTTTGATCCTTACCCTCTCCACCCAGGCTCCCCCTGGAATCTAGAATCTGCCCTTAATCTACTTGTGGGATCATAAGGCCCAACTAGATTTCTTCTCTTAAGGGTCTCTTAAGAAGCAATGTGAGGCTGAGGATGTGATTCAGTTGATAGAGTACTTGCATGGTTTGCACAAAGTTCTGGGTTCAAATAAGGAAGAGGAGGAGGAAGAAGAAAAGGAAGAAGAAGAAGAAAAGAAGAAGAAGAAGAAGAAGAAGAAGAAGAAGAAGAAGAAGAAGAAGAAGAAGGAAGCATCAGCAGCAGCAGAAGCAGCACTTTTGCACCTCCTGCAGAATCTCCGTGACCCGGCTCTCCTAAGTCCCATGGCCCTTTCCCTGCCCCCTCCCTCCTTTGCTCTGCTCATCACACCCCCTGATTGAGCAAGAAGAATATGCAGGCTTGCTGCCAGGCACGGGAGGGAAGTGGACATTTCTTAGATATAGTAAGTACCAAAACCACCCTGACGAACTGGATTCCATCTAAATCAAGAAGTTCTGCTCTGAAAAAATATCTGAGAAAGAATGAGAAGATCTGTGCAGTCTGGGAGAAGACACTTTTAAAGCATAATTCTGTCCGGGTGTGATGGCCACACCTCTTATCACAGCACTCTGTGAGTTCAAGGCCAGTGAGTTCTAGGACAGCCAGAATTTGAAGGGGGTGGGGAGAGATACAAAGTGCATTTCTGGGCTGGAGAGATGGCTCAGCGGTTAAGGGCACTGACTGCTCTTCCAGAGGTCCTGAGTTCAATTCCCAGTACCCACATGGCAGCTCACAACTGTCTGTAGTTCCAGTTCCCAGTTCCAGGCAAACACCAAGGCAAATAAATAAAAAAAAATAAAAAATAAAGTTTAAAAAAAATCCAAAAAAACAAAGTGCATTTCTGACAGTGTTATGATCAAGAATAAGCAACTTGAGTCCAGATTGATGTTTCAGAAGTTAAGAACACTTGCTGCTCTTTCAGAGGAGAAGAGTAGTTCAGATCCCAGCACTCATGTCAAGTGGATCATGGCCATCTGTATTTCAGCTCTGGGGAATCCAATGCACCATTGTACCCCCCCACCCCACCCTCCGGCACCCATATGCACCTGAGATACACATACATATGAATATAAAGAAATAACATAAATCTTAAAAAATGAACTCTAATGTATGATCCTAATTAAAAGAAAACCATTAAAATAATAAAACTTAATAACCAAAGGGAAAAAAAGTGAAAATGGGTAAAATACTTGCATGGCTGCTGGAAATGTGAATGCTTATGAAGCCCCGAGATTCACGCCAGCTCCATATAAAACCCATAATAGTGCAGGCAAGCCTGTGAACACAGTACTCTAGTGGTAGAGAGAAGAAAATCAGAAGTTCAAAGCTAGCTACGTCATGAGTCCAGGCCAACCGTGGATTACAGCCTGTGCTGGGTACTGTCTAAAAAAAAAAAGTTTAAGGTCCTTCAAAGGAACAGAGAAGGGATACACAGATGACAGCCACTGAACATGGTTAGTTACTAGGAATTAAGGCCAGTATACACCTGACACGTGTCTGAGTTAAGCTTATTGTGTGACATCTCTGGGCAGGAATGTGAATCAGCACAGTTTAGAAAGCGTGTATGGTGGGCACATATGCCAAGGTGTGTGTGCCGAGGTTGGGGGACAATTTATAGGAGCTATTTTTCTCCTTCCGCTAAAGTAGCTCCCAAGGATTGAACCTGCCGAGTCCTCACTCACCCGAGGCTGGGCCTCATTACGTAGCCTTGGCTGGTCTGAAATTTGCTATGTAGCTCACACTGGCCTTGAACTTACGTCAGACCTTTTGCCTCAGCCTCCTGAATACTGACTTTACAGGTGTGTGCCTCCATGACAGGCTTGCTTTATTGTTGAGTCAGACTCTTGCTATTGTGGTCTGGGCTGGCCTTAGATTTCCTATGTTGTTCTCAGTACTCTGTCTGTTAGGATTATGGTTGTTAGCCACTATGCCTGACAGGATTTTGTTTATTCATTTAGCAGCCAGTGATAAGGATATTTTAGTCAGCAACCCCTTGCTGATGGTTCCGAAGTTTCTGGCTTAGAGATAGATATATGATTGTCTTAGTTTGTGTTAAACATATTTCTTGATGTTCAGACAATGATAAAATTGCTCAATAATACCTTCCTCTGATTGTAGTCTTGCTCTTGAGTGACTACACAAATGTGGTATATCTGTGCAGTGTATTCTAAATGATAAGAAGGAATAGATTATCAACTCATGCCATACCAAGTATCTCAAAATAACTACTATGATTAAAAAAGAAGAAAGCTGTGGCACTGAGCAATACTGGGACACACTTTTAATCCCAGTGCTCAGGAAGTGGAGGCAGGTGGATCTCCAAGTTAGAGGCCAGCCTGGTCTACAGAGAGAGTCCAGACAGCCAAGGCTACGCAGAGAAACCCTGCCTCAGAAAAAAACAATAAAACCAACAATGAAAAATGAAAGCGAGACAAAAGAGCACACGCTGTGTGATTATATGAACTCTAGAAAGTGCAAACAAATCCATAGTGACACAGATGAATTGTTTAACAATAGGGTGGGGCAGAAGAAACAGGCTAGGAAAGAACTCAAAGAAACCCGTCGAAGTGACGTTCATTGATTACGGTGACTGCAGTAATGACTGTGTCCTAGAGGATCACAGCCTGCACTCTAACACAGACTAATTGTTCTCAATGTTGGTAAAACTTTTGAAAAGGATGTGGGAGAGGGATGGTGGAAAGAGGGTGATTGATGGGTCCAGGGCAGTTGGGAAGAAAGAGTATAGCATAGTAGGGTGACTATAATTGACAGTAATTCATTGAATATTTCAGAGTAGCTAGTGGACAGGATTTTTTTTAATGTTTCCAACAGAAAGAAATGATAGATGTTTGAGGTGCGGTATATATTTCTTTCTTTTCTTTTTCAAGACTGGGCTTCTCTGTGTAGTTCTGGCTGTCCTGGAACTAGCACTGTAGACCAGAGATCTGCCTGCCTCTGCCTCCCGAGTGCTGGTGTACTCCACCACTACCTAGCCAGTATGAGTCTCTTACGCTGATCTTACCGGTAGACATTGTTTCACATGTACTGAAATGCCACACTGGACCCCACACATTCACACATACACATTTTGGAGCTGAGGTTTTTGGAAAAGGCAGGACTGAGGCCAGTGACAGCCCCCACCATAAGTGACTTCAGAAAGTGGTGACCAGACCAGAGTGAAGGCCAGACATCCTGGGACTGGAGCCGTGGTTGGGCAATGGACCTCCCTGGCCTCCATAGAAAAACATGCCCTATGCTTGCGTGTTAGCTTGGTGAATGTTAGTACCTGTTCACACATGAAGCTCTGGGTTTTATACCCAGCACAGGGTAGGCAGAGAAGCCTGACATCCAGACCACTGGGCTCTGCTCAGAGGATTTAGATGCATGTTTAACTTTGTTGTTGTTACAGGGTCTCTTGTAGCCCAGGCTGGCTCATACTCCCTACATAGCTGAGGATGGTTTTGAACTACCAATCTTGCTGTCTTCATCTGCCAAGAACTGGTATTACAGGAATGTGTTACTACACGTGGCTCATGTTCAGTTCTGAGAATGTCCAGGCTCCCACAGCACCTCCTTCCATGTAGGTGACACCCCAGGGCCTCCATGGCCTTGATGAGCTCACTGATAAGGCCCCATTTTGTGTCTGTCTGTGACAAGGGCACTAACTGAGCTGGGTCAACTAGATGCAAAGTGTGGGAAGGTCCTTGAAACAGAGAGAGGCTGGAAGGCAGTGGGTGCCAGAGGTGGACAGGAGCAGACAGAGATGGGACATGGGGTGTAGGTTGGGACTGAGAGATGGACCAAGAGAAAGCCAATCCCTCACTCTCCCCAGGGGTGCGCTGGTGTCTTAACATAGCTTTAGCATCTGTGAGCTTCTCAGACCACACCCTTGAGCCCTATGCTCTGCCTCCGTGCATGGACAATATGGCTTTCCTCCTTCCCAGGGGCTGAGTTTGCTTTGCCGCCCATTAGCCTTAGCACCTGGTCCTGGCATGAACAAGGCACTCAGAAACTGGGACTTTGCCCAGAAAATTATTATTATTATTTTTAAAAAACTTTATTTATTTATTTATTTGCCTTGGTGTTTGCCTGGAACTGGAACTACAGACAGTTGTTAGCTGCCATGTGGGTGCTGGGAATCGAACCCGGGTCCTCTGGAAGAGCAGATGGTGCTCTTAACCGCTGAGCCATCTCTCCAGCCCCGCCCAGAAAATTATTAACACAGATATAGTATGTATAGATTTTGTGGCGAGAGGGGTCTGGTGGCTGGGTGGTCCAGCACTAACACTGACACCCTGTCAAAGCTGGATGCACACCGTTGACCTGAACCTTGAGCCTTACATGGATTCACAGAGCTCAAGACCCATACTCACCTTTAGCTGACTATGTCCACAGTCACACCATAGGTCAATGATGCTCTAGACAAAACCCTTCCCTTCCTAAGGGAATATGCTGTATGACACAGTTCCTAGGTAAGGTCTAGACAGGTGCCAAAGGGATGCCAATACTAGGTAAGCCTAAGCCCAGGAATCCCCTTCATCTGTCACTGCTGAGCCAGGGAATGTCCTGGTCCCATGGCTTCTCTGATGGCCTTTGCCTCTGCTTTTCCTGCTTATGGCTGTGACACTTTATCCTGGCCCCTCATGCTTACATATGTGAATGCTTAGTTTCTCGGGAGAAGCACTATTTAATAGGATCAGAAGGATTAAGAGGTGTGTTTTTGTTGGAATAGGTGGGACCTTGTTGATCTTTGGGGTTTCAAAGGCCCATGCTAGGCTCAGTCAGTCTCTCTCTCTCTCTCTCTCTCTCTCTCTCTCTCTCTCTCTCTCCCCTCCAGCACCATGACTGCCATGGCTGCTGTTATGCTCCCCACCACGATGATAATGAACTATACCTCTGAACTGTAAGCCAGCCCCAATTAAATGCTTTTCTTTATAAGGGTTGCTGTGATCATGGTGTCTCTTCACAGCAATGGCGTAGAGACCAAGGCACTTCCCTTCCACCTGCATACCTGGGTCTCCACCTACGGTTCCAGATCTGTAAATCACTGTGACCTTTCTCCTGCATTCTTTGAAGAAATTGTTGTTGCCAGACTTCAGGCTAGTTGGGGAACCTGCTAGTCTGAGGGATAACCCCGACGTGCCCCCTTTTCAGTCAGTGCCTCCTCCCCAAGCCAAGAATCATAACGAAAGCTTCCAGGATCCAACAGTGTATCTGGGTGTACCCTCTCCTGTCTTGAGAAGTGGTGCTCATGAGTGCAGCTTGACACACAAGACTTCAGAAGTGTGGACATTGGCAGTGTGCTAGCAGGAAGCTGTTGCGGGAACATCCAGGTCCACCTGTGGAAACTAATCTGGAGATGAACTTTTATTCTGACTCTCCTGCTATCACCTTAAGTACTGAGATTATAAATAAACATGAGCTATCAGTCCTGTTTTCTATAGTACTAAAGGTCAAACCCAGGGCTTCTTGAAACCTACATCCTCAGCCCATTTCCATGTGCATGCCCAGTGTCCACAGAAGTCAGAAGGCAGTGTGGGGTGCCCTGGAACTGGCATTATGGATGGTCATGAGATACTCTGTGGGTGCTGGAATGTAAACTCCGGTCCTCTGCAAGAGCAGCAAGTGCTCTTGACTGCTGAGCCAACTCACCAGCCCCTTCTTTAGACTGTAATAGAATGCATGGAATTATAATATGCTTTACGTCCTGGTAAAAGCCCTGTTAATGCCAGCTCACAGAACCCTTGGTCATTTCGCATGAAGTTCTTGCAAAGAGACTCCAGCAAAGTGTTGCCTCCTGCTCACTGGCATTTTTAAGGGGCCATGTGACTAAGCCTCCACAGATTACTTTCTTTTGGAAACAGGGTCTTCCTATGTAGCTCTGGTTGGCCTGCCTGGCTTTTGCTTGGTAGACCAAGCTGGCCTTGAACTCCCAGAGATCTATCTGCCTCTGCCTCTGCCTCCAAGAGCAGGGATGGAAGGCGTGCACCACCATTTTTTGGTTTAGAATGATTGCTTGGGCTGGAGAGATGATTCAGCAAAGGCCCTTGTTTTACAAGCTTGATGATCTCAGTTCAGTTCCCAGAACCATGTAAAGGGGAGAGAAGTTAACTCTGTAATATTAACCTCTGACCTCCATGTGTATGCCAGGGTAACCGGAAGACCTGCACTCATTGACAGACAACATATTTGCATAAGAATAAAAAAATGAAATTAAAATATAATTGAGCTGGGTGGTGATTGTGCATACCTTTGATCCCAGCACCAAGGTCAGCAGGCAGATCTCTGGGAGTTTGAGGCCAGCCTCATCTACAAAGTGAGTTCCAGAACAGCCTGGTCTGTTACACAGAGAAATCTTGTCTTGAAAAACAACCAAAATCCCCGAGGATCCAGCAATATCACTCTTAGGCATAAAACCTAAAGACGCACATTCACACCCCAAAAGCATTAGCTCAACTATGTTCATAGCAGCATTATTCGTAATACCAGGAACCTGGAAACAACCTAGATGTCCCTCAACTGAAGAATGGATTAACAAACTGTGGTACATCTACACAATGGAATAACTACTTAGCAGTGAGGAAAAAATGATATCCTAAAATTTGCAGGCAAATGGATGGATTTGGAGAATATCCTCCTGAGTGAGGTATCACAAACCCAGAAAGAGAAGCAGGGGATGTACTCATTCATTAGTGGACTTTAAAAAAATAAATAAAAAGAGAAAGATGTCATTGTACACAAAAACTCAAGGCTAGAACATAGCTAAATGACACAATGCCTCACATCTGCACTGATGGCCTCTGGCAGGGGTGTGGATGAGGAAGGACTTGTTTTCTTTAAGGGTCTGGCCACAGGGAGTTTAATTATGCTCCAGTAAGTAAATGAGCAGCATGAATGGGTGGTTTTGTAAATGGGGTGATCATAAGAGTAGGTATGATTCTGAGAGGTCTGATAACTGAATTTGATGAGATGCATGATGTAAAAAACACCAAATAATATATATGTATATATATACATATAAATAAAATAAATAAAAAGAAAAACAACTAAAAAACCCCCACATTTTTTATTTAATTCTCCCCCCCCAGTAGACTGAGTTTATACCCAATCTCAGCAGAGCAAGCAGACACTTGGATTAATTGAATATTTATAAAAAAATAATTGTCCAAAAGTTCTATCTTATTTTCAATTATGTGTATGGATGTGTGTCTTTGTAGGGCATGTGTACAGGACTGCTGGCCTTGAGGTCCTTTGCAGGAGCAGTACACACTCTTAACCACTGAACCATTTATTGTTAGGGTCCTGGAGAAGTCCCACAAAAGACCACATATGCAATTAGCAAGAGTGTTTTTATTATTCCAGTATACTGGGGCTGTCCGTCCAGTAAAAAGGCAGAATGGCGGTGACACAGTGAAGGGCTGGTGAGTCCTTTGAAGCCTAATTTAGGGGAGTGCCTGAGGAAGCCAGTCCATCTTAGAATAACTGGTCTGTGCCAGTGGCAGCTATTGTTATTATGTCTACTGGCTAAAAGTCAGTTAGGGGCTGGTCAGGGTCACTTGGGATAAGTCTGGATGTGTTTCAGGTTTTGCCTTATTGGTTCATTTGTTTACGCCTGTGGACTTCATCCCTATTATCTTGGGCTTTAGTGACTAATGCCTTTTTGTTTGGGAAGCAGAAAGTGGGGCCCAGTGGAGCGAGACCTAGTTTTTAGGTCTTATGTGTCTGGGTACTTCTCTGGCCTTTTCACTACCTAGCCTCAAGTTGTCAATATTTTTAAAAAGCATGAGGCAGGTGGGTCTTGAGTTTGAAGACAGCTGTGCTATAGCATGTTTCAGGCTAGCCTGGTTACACCGGGCAAGCCTGCTGAAAACCACGTCTGTTTCCAGTTTCAGTTTTGGAATGTACAAGTGTGTGCTGGGAACAACCCTTGTGGGGGTGCTAAGGGCCTGGCTAATGTTTATTTTCCCAGAGAATACACTGGGAAAGTGCTGAGCCCTCTCATGGGGTTGCCTCATCCCTCTGAAAGACCTTCTCTCCTCCTCAGACGGCTAGACCATGAGCAGCAGCCTGACCTCCACCCAGATTCAGGCCTGAGGGAGCAATTCCCTGTTACCTTCATTTCAGGGGCCTGAAAAAAAATGCCTTTTCCTGGCCCAGGTGTCTGCTGTTCCCACACAAGGCAGGGGAAGGCTGTGCCAGGCACTGGACCTGTGGAATCTTGGCGGCGTTGGCTGGTGGGGTGGAGTGCCTGCCTTCTCCTTTGCAGTTCATCCCCAGGTTTCATCACAGAGCGACTTCACTCCAGAGCCTGGCCACACTGATGTATACACTTCAAGCACCCTTACTCCTGGGCACCCACAGGAGGAGTAGAGGTCAGTGGGAGCTTCAGGCCTCAAGAGCAAAGGAAAGCACATATTTCTTTAATGTTGGAAAGAGATGTAATTGCCAACCAGGGTGAGGAAGGACAGGCCGAGCTGGCCACCTTTCTAAGCCCTTTACAACAGCACAAAGAGAAACTGGAGAGGCGGCTCCATGGTTGAGAGCATTTGTTGCTCTTGCAGAGGGCCTGGGTTCTGTTCCCAGCACCTATGTGGAGGCCACAACTGCCCATGACTTTAGTGTGAGGGCTTCCGATGTCTCCATGCCTCTATGGGCACCTGGCACACACATGCTGCGCACATGCAAAAATGCAGGCCAAGATACATAAAATAAGATAAATCAATCTAAAAGCAACAGAACCCTGAACAATTGTCTGAGGAAGCCTAGGACCACCTTGTATACCAGATCACGCCATATTCTTCTTTTAAAAACCAGGTCTCATGTATCATGTAGCCCAGGCTGGCCTCAAACTCACTATGTAGCACAGGATGACCTTGAGCTTCTCATCCCATGCCTCCCGCTCCTGAGTGCTGAAGGGCAGGTGAGAGAGATCACATTTGGTTTCTGTGGGACTAAGGAGGGGCCAGAGCTTTATGTGTACACTAGGCAGCGCTCCACCACATTCACTACATCCCATAGCATATTCTCGTTTTAAAATTTATTATTGTTTTTAGAACTTGTGCATGAGCAGTGTGCCCACACGTCCTCTGTCACCTTCATCCTGTCACCTGCAGGGGCTTGAGCAGCGGTTCTCAGCCTTCCTCATGCTGTGCCCCTTAATACAATTTCTTATGTTATGGTTACCGTCAACCATTATTAACCAATTGTTTTCTTTCTTTCTTTCTTTTTTTTTTTTTTTTTTTTTAAAAAAAACTTTATTTATTTGCCTTGGTGTTTTTGCCTGGAACTGGGAACTGGAACTACAGACAGCTGTTAGCTGCCATGTGGGTGCTGGGAATTGAACCCCGATCCTCTGGAAGAGCAGTCAGTGCTCTTAACCGATAAGCCATCTCTCCAGCCCCTAACCAATTATTTTCATTGCGACTTTACAACTAAATTTTGGATTGTTATGAATCATAATGTAAGTATCTGATATCCAGAGTATCTGATATGTGACTCCTGTGAAAAAGTCATTCTACCCCCTCCAAAGGGGTCAAGGTCCACAGGTTGAGAACTGCTGATTTAGAGGCAGTAAATACCCTGATTGAGGCTGAGGCCTTGAGTATGAGGCTCCTCTGTCTTCTTTATTGATTTATGGCTGGTTTCTGTAATAAGTGAGGCAACACCTTTCACCAGCTACCCTGGCCAAGCATCTGGGAAGTCTCCTTTGGGGTACCTTCTGGGTCTGGATGACACTGGCTGGATGGTGTGGCTTCATGTCTAGGTTAGACTCTACGAAAGTCAGGGAAGCTGAATCTGAAATTTGCCATTCTCTGTGACCACAAAGTGTCTTGAGGTTAATGGCTACCTTTTCTCCTCTGGGTGCAAAGGAAGACCAGGATACTTCCTCTCAGCAGGAGGGCAGTCAAGGCCTCTCCCAACCCTCTTCCCATGGCTCAGTCTGAGGAGATGCCGCCTGGATAGCTGGGCAGCCTGTCGGGGCTGGCATTCCGGGATCCTCCATGACCAGGATCTTGGAGACAAGTGTCTCTTCACATCCATCACCTGCAGCTGCTGGCTGGTAGAGAACCAGAAGCCAATGGATCCTCAGACACGTGACAGGGACAGCTTGGTAGAGAAGCCATCTTCACTTCCTGTAGGACTGGCTGCCTGGAAGAGAGAAGCCAGAGGCAGGTGCCAGTGCCAAGTGCTCCCTGACAGAACCCCTCTCCCACACAATCCCTTCCTTCAGTCTGCTCATATGCAAACAGAATGGGAACTTTCCCTCCCAGGGCCTGGCTCTATGGCCTGCCTGGTCTTTCCTCACAGGAAGTTGCTGCCTGGTCAGTTTGCTTAGTGCCTCTCTTGCCAACAACTCACTGTTTGCTGAGTCCACAGGACATATGGGACCTACCACTCAGAAACTCTGTACACCACGCTTGGGCTATGTGGTGTTGCTGGATGTGAGGGATGGCCAGCTATCAGCTATGTGGTGTTATTATTGTCATTATTATCGACTGAGGCTCTCCAACCCTGCGCAGCCTGGAAACAGGCAGGCCCAGAATGGCCTGACTGCTTCCCTCCCGGCCAGGCCTTCCTTCCTATGGTCCCTTGGCAATGTTTCAGGGCCTGGGAAGAAGTAGCCTGACTTGATCCTCTGCTTTATTGGAGTGACTAGATAGAGCCCACGATGGCTTAGCCATGGCTCATTACCTGGCTATAATGTCAGGGCCTGGCCAGGGAGGGGAAGTGACAGGGCTGTACCCAAGCTGGCGACTTTTTGCTGCTTGACATCTGTGCTTTTATTCTTCTTGCTAGTCAGACCCAGCTGGGGTGGATCAGTCAACTGGCTGAAGCTGAAAGAGGGTGAGAAAATGGAGAGTCTGGGTTGGAGAGGATCTGAGTTCTAGACCAACCCTCTGCAGTCCAGACAGGTCAGGTCAGCCTTCGCAAGGCCCCCAGATGTGGGAATCTTATTTCTAAGGGATATGCCCTTCAGGGTGTCACTCAGCAGCTTATATACTTGCTGTCTAGTGAAGATCAATGAATAAACAGAAAGGTTAATAAAAGACAGGCCCTGGGGGCAGGGGAAGCCCTGGAAAGGGCCCTGGTCCTGTGGAGAAGGGAAATGTGCCTTTCCTAGTTGCCTGGGCCCAAATATAGGAGCACAAGACCCTTCCTTTGAGAAGGTGCTGGCTGACTTACTGTGCAGGCCCCTCGTGGAAGATGTTGTGGAAGCCGGGCGGCTGGCCTGTTGGGGGCCACTTGAGGAGAACTGGGGGGCTAGAGACAATGCTTTTGCCTTGAGTGTGTTCAGCTCCATGGTCTCTGGAGTACTGGGTTCCCAGGGCTTGCTGGTGAAAGCTGAAGTGAATTCCCTAAGCGGAAAAAAAGTACAGTTTAGAGTCACAACTATTAGACAAAGAGCTAGGGGTTGGGAATTATAAGAGGGGAGCCGCGAACTCTGTGTGAACCCTAAGAATGGGCAGCCATATTACAGAGGAGGAGGAAAACAATGAAGAAATAACAGCTAAGAGGTTATCAGGGTAGGAAAGGGGACAGGGCCTGAGAGAGGGCTGACATTCATTTGGTTTGTTGAAATAGGGACTTATTATATAGCCTTGACTGCCCTGGAACTTGTTATGTAGACCACAAGGATTAGGAACTCAGAGATCCTCCTGGCTCTGCTTCTCCAGTGCTGAGATTAAAGGTGTTCACTACTATGCCCTGCCAAAATTTTTATATTTATTTATTTAGGGAGAAGGAACACATGGCCCAGAGCATGAGGCGCTCAGATGACAACCTGCAGGAGTCGGTTCATTCCCTCTGCCATCAGGTCTGGCAGCAAGTGCCTTTATCCACTGAGCGCCTCACCAGCTCACTGTAGTGACAGTTTAGACTGCAGCGTCAGGGAGGTGTTGGCATCTGAATCGTGGCCCCCAAAGGGGTCCAGATCACTCAGGAGGCGCTCTGCTCTGGCAGCCCTAACTAGCTAGGTCAGTTGTCCTCACTAGGGCTATTAAAGAGACGTGCAACAGTGGGAAGCAAAGGCAGGACATTTACTCAGTGTGACCACAGTAGGAGAGAACAAATACAAAGGTCAAGCAGAGGGCAAGAGCTAAACAGTCCTGGTAAGTGGTCCTTAGTGACCTGAGTCACCATTGTTAGCTCCAGTCTTTCCTGCAAGGCTCTCTCTCTCTCTCTCTCTCTCTCTCTCTCTCTCTCACACACACACACACACACACACACACACACACACTAGATTAACTAGGTAAATGTGAAAAAAATAAAGGTCTGACACTGTGAGCATTGGCTATCTGACTTTGCTTATTCTAAAGGGTTTGGGATGCATGGCACGGTCACCTGGTAGGCAGAGTGGTTATGACAAATGGCTGCAGTCAGCCGGGCTAGATCCCCAACCCTAAAGACAGAGTCAGGGCCATGAGCTGAGGAAGACAGGCAGCTGCCAGAAGCAGGTAAAGGTGAGGACACAGTTTTCTAGAACAAAGGGCTGCAAGTCGCAGGCACACTTTGAAGGGTCTGGTGTCAGACTTTCACTCAGAATGTGAAAACTGATAAAGTCAGGGCATCCAGCTTCTTACAATGCAGAGATTAACTTCTGAAGCTCAAGAAAACGAATTTTAGGAGGTGTGCCCAGGAAGGCCTTGCTGATATGGTGATGTTGACCTCTCAAACAAGTATGACACAGGTGTTCTGTCTTGGCAGATGTAGACTGAGCGTCCAAAGTTCAGGGCCTTCCTGAGGTCATTCACTTGGCGGGCAGTGACGCAGGGGCTGAGGACAGTCGCTTTCCAGCTGTTTTCCACTAATTCCCCACAGCTTAGTGCTGCCAGAACAGAACTATGGGGTCCGGCATCCACTGCTTCCAGGAATGAGCTGGACTGAGGGCTCCAGTCCATTATGTCTTGCAGTCACAAGTGGTAACACGGTGAACTCTTTTCTCATGTTGAGTTCCAGGTTCTCACTACTTTCTTTTTTTTTTTTTTTTTTTTTTTTAAGAATTAGAAGGGCCTTGTTGGAGGAGGTATATCACTGGGGGGGGGGGTAGGCTTGGAGGTTTCTTTTTTTTTCTTTTAAACTTTATTTATTTATTTGCCTTGGTGTTTGCCTGGAACTGGAACTACAGACAGTTGTTAGCTGCCATGTGGGTGCTGGGAATTGAACCCGGGTCCTTTGGAAGAGCAGACGGTGCTCTCAACCGCTGAGCCATCTCTCCAGCCCCTCTCACTACTTTCAAAACTGTCTGTTTTCCTATGTCTGAGGGGTGAAGTACCAGGGCCACTCAGCGTCATCACCATTAAATAAACTCTACACAAGCATCTAAGGTGCTGGTGGCTGGTCTTCCTTCCCTAAGTGAGAGAGTGCCTTAGAGTGTGAGGTACCTATGGTTTGTGTATGGGTTTGGGCTTGCCAATGGGGGATCCTGAGCTGGTATAGAGATGGTGACAGTGTTCAGGACCCCTCGCTTCCTATAGCAGGGAAGGATGTGCTTGCTCTCTGTTGAGGTGTGAAGCCCAGAATCATAGAAAGTGTGAGACGTTGTGCCTAGAGAGGCCCAGGGCAGCTCTGCCCTTCTCTAGCTGCTGGCTGCGCAGGAACGAATCCTCTGAGATGCTGGAAGCTTCCAGTGTCTCCGTCGGTAAAGCGTTTGGACATGGGGGCTGGAGAGATGGCTCAGCAGCCGGAGCACCCTGCAGAGGTCTGAGTCCAGTCTTCAGAACCACCTGTCACTGCAGCTCCAAGGGTATCTCACCCCTCAGCTTTCTGAACTCCATGAACACACCTATACACAGTCACATCCACATAACAAAGTTAACAATAATACAGTCTCAGCACTCAGGAGGTAGAGGCAAGTAGGTGAATTTGAGGCCAGCATGGTCTACATATAGAATTCCAGGCTAGCCAAGGCTACACCGTGAGACCCTGTCTTTAATTAAAAAAAAAAAAAAAAAAAAAAAAAAACCCCAAGTTTCCAGGAGATAGTGCTGCCTGTCTTTAATCCCAGAACTCAGGAGGCAGAGGCAGGTGGTTTACAAGGAGCTCTTACATAGAGAAACACAAGAACTTTGACTCACACTGGAAGAGCCAAAGGATGCTTTCTTTGCTTAGCAGCACAAGACTCTTGCTGGGTCAGGGAGACAGACCCTCAGGCAGGAGCTCCCTCTGGCTGGTTTTAGGGACTGTTGTCCTTCCCAGAACCTGGGAACCGGCACAGAGCACTCCAGATCTTGGTTGCTGCTGCAGAAGGAGAGTGTGTTGGTGAGAGCTGTCTGCAGCTGATGGGAAGGGCATTGCCAAGGGCAGAACAGCCTCTGGGTCCCCATCCCCCAGGATGGTGAGCTAGCTGCCCAGAACCAGAGCTGGAGCCAGGAAATGGTCCTGAGTGAACAGAGGACACCAGGTTAGGGTACAGCAGAGTAGGCAGGCAGAAAGGAAGTCCAGGGGAGTATTCACTCCTAAGCTCCAGAAAGTCATTTGCTACGGGAACACATGGCAGTTTGACGTGCGTGTTCACTGGGAGGTGCCCAGTATAGGCAAGGGTTTATTAGGATGCCGCTTTATGTCAACCATCAATGGGGACATTGTGTCGTCAGGGAGGAGCAATAGAAGATGCCAGGCAGATCGCATCTTCCCTTGTGTTTGGAATGCTGCTGAGTCACCCCGGCAGCTGGGCACCCCAGCGGAGGATCCCATGTCCTTTCCTTATGCGGGAAGTCACAAGGGAGGGGCTTAGGTGATATGCTGTGCTCTTTGCTCACTAGGTTTGGAACTGGCTCTTGCTTGCTGCCACAGATACCTCAGTTTGATGACACCTAGATGATGGTGGAGGTACGGTGGGTAATGGAAGAGAGAAGAATGTACTGGGTGAAGGCAAATGTCTAACAGCTACCGCAGTTCACACATGCGCACACTAACACCTGGCTCTCCTGCTGTCCATGGCCTCCGATTCTAAAGTATCATTTTTAGCTGGATGTCCAAAATACTGTATCCTGAGCTGCCATATATCTGGAGGGAACACATGAGGGAGAAAAAAAAGCCATACACATAAACTCTTTTCTCATATTTAAAAAGCAAAGCTGCAGGAAGAATGAAATTCTTTTATCTGAAATGCTCAGGGATAGAAATATTTTGAATTTAATTTAAAAATATTTTGAAACATATTTATAGGTATAATAAATGTCTTGGGGACAAGATCCAAGTCTTTTTTTGGGGGGGTGGGGGGAGGCAGGGTCTCACTATGTAGACCAGGCTGACCTTGAACTCACAGATCCACTTGCCTCTGCTTTCTGAGAGCTGGGAGAGAGGTGTGCAACACCATGCCTGGCCATGTAGGATTCAGGTCTTTCTCTCCTTTTCTTAACATGTATATATGAGGGGCTACACATATGCATGTGCACAGTGTCCCTGGCCTTAGAGGCCGGAGGATGCAGGGTTACAGATTGGAATAAACCATGTGGGGTCAGTGCTGGGAACTAAAGCCAGGTCCTTGGCCAGCACAGTGCGAAATTTCCAGAGAGATGTCACACTACAGAGCTATTAACTGCTTAGATGGCGAGGCTCGGGTGTTAGGTCCAATATAGTTTCTCTTGGGCTGCCTTTAGCCCTCAAAATAGCCAACCCCTGCCCAACTCCACACCTGACCTAACATTCTGGAGAAATGAACAGAACTTTTTGGAATGTATAGACAAAACTATAGTTTCCACCAAAGGCTGGGGAGTCATCAGGCAGTATGTGCAGCCTACAGCAGAGGCTTTTCCTTCCTGGTAACAGTCTCCTGTATGTTTCCACCACTGTACTTGAGAAGTGGCCTGGTTTAGGGCTTTGTTCTATTACTAGAGAAACACCATTAGACTATTATCCTTGGGATACTGAATTTGGGGTGACCTAAACTGAGTTTCTGGGCCATGGCCAATCATATTTTGCTCCATAATAAACTCTTACCCCTTTTGAGGTGAACGCTGCTGTGACTTAGTATCACCAGCAAAAGTACCCTTAATTACTGAGTTGGCTCCCCAGTCCCAGGACTATATCTTGTTGCAAAAATTCATTTATGCTGCTGGGCATGGTGGCACACACCTTTAATCCCAACACTAAGAGGCAGAAACAGGTGGCTCTCTGTGAGTTCAAGATCAGCCTGGTTTTCAAAGTGAGTTTTAGGCTAGCCAAGTCTACATAGCGAGACCTTGTCTCATGTGTACATTATATGCATAGACATAACCTGAATATAATTTTATAGTTTTTAAAGGCATGATCTTGCTAGGCTCAGTGACACATGCCTGTAATCACAGCCCTTAGGATGCTATGATCCTGAGCCCAGCCTGGGATGTACAGCAAGACTCTCAAAACAAGGAAATAGACAAACAACAACTGTAATAACAATAAAAAAAAATCAAAACACAAACACTGAGTATAGCTATGGAGTTCAAGCTAGCCTAGAACTTTGTGTGTGTGCATGGTGTGTGTGTGTGTGTGTGTGTGTGTGTGTGTGTGTTTATGAATGCATGCAGCCACATGCCCACTGGGAGGCCAGAGTGTCTGCTCTATTCTTTTTTCTTTATCTCTTGGGTATAGAGTCCCCCACTGAAGCTGCAGCTCACAGGGTTCTATTTTGTTTTTGTTAATGGCTAACACTGGCTATCTTCCCAGCCTCACCAGAACCAGGTAGCACTGCACACAGCCACGCCTGCTCTATACATGGCTGCTGAAGACCCAAACTCAAATCCCTAAGCTTGTGCAGTAAATGTTCTCTCTTTCCAGCCCCGTGCTGGGTACTCTTGGTCTTCCAGTCTCTGGAATACATGTGCTCTAACACCCTGCTTCAAACAGCATTTGATTTTTTTAAAAAAATAAGCCAGATGTGGTTGGTGGTTGTAGTAGCATGAATTGTATGAATGAGACTCAGAGCCAAATATCGGGGGAAGGCTGAAATATCAGAGAGAGGAAGCACCACAGTCAATTCTCACCCAGCTGTCTTGCAACTTCCTCAGCCTCGCTCCTGGTCGCTTCTGCCTCTGCTGGGTTTCTACAGCCCTTATATACCCTATCCCATCCAAATTAGGATTAAAGGTATGTAGCCTTGAACTCTCAGAAACAGAAGTTCTGTCTCTGGAGTTATGGGATTAAGTGTGTTGGTCACCACTCCCAGCTTTCCCTGTGCTGGGATTAAAGGTGTGTGTGATTGACTCAGCTGTTTATCCTTGTATTCAAGAATCAAGGATTTCCTGAGCTATCTGCCTAGGATTTGACTGTGTGGTCTCTCTGATATCCCAGGATTTATTAAATATTTAACATATATCTACAGTGGTGCACATCTACAATCCCAGCACTTGGGAGGCTGAAGCATCAGTATGGTCAACATCAAAGCTAGCCTGGGCTACATAGTGAGATCCAAGCCAGTTAGGGCTACACAGGGAAAGTCTGTCTCAAAAACTAAACAGAGGGCTGGGAGATAGCTCATCAGGTACCTGCTAGGCAATCATGACTGGAATTTGAATCCATGGACCCACATAAACACAAATGCCAGGTAGTCATGGTAAGCAGCCTGAAATCCCTGTACACAGGGGATGGATGGAAATTGGCTAGCTAGACTACCTGAATCAGCGAGCTCTGAATTCAGCTGAGACCCTGCCTCAACATATAAAGTGGAAACCAAACAAGGAAGCCAACCAAGGTCAACTTCATGTCCCACAGAAGCAAACTGGCACATAAGAACATGAATACACACTTGAGTATACACCCACCCTACCCCTACTGCCCAACAAACACACGACAACCACAAAATAAGTTCTACTTACTATAAAGTCAGTGTTCAAAATTTTCAGATTTTGGAGCATTTTGGACTTCAGTCTTTTAGATTAGGGATGTTTAAGCTCTATTTATTAAATAATCATTTCCTGTCTACATAAAAAAGGTTCTGGACCTGAGATTAAACATGTGCACTCCATCTGTGGAATTCATCCCTCCCCCTCTGCTATGGCTGCTTTCTGGGTCTCACAGAGCCACCTACAGACCATGTGCTGTCACCATGACAACCTGTGGTGGCACCCCTAAAGATGATGGGATGGCAAGCTGCATTCAAGGTGAGCACCTTCCTGGGTGCTAATGTCCAGGAACCAGCTAGTGTTCAATCCAGGGGACAAGCAATGACCCTGTAGCTGGGACTGAGTAATAACTGGGGCAATGCCTTGACCCAAATGCATTCTTCTTGCTTATTCTGTCTTTTCAAACATTTTACGTATTTATTTTGTGTGGAAGTGTGAACATACAGTGGCCCATGTGGGGAGGTCAATGACAGTGTGTGGGAGTCCTCCCCCCCATCATGTGGATCTTGGGGATCACACTCGGGTCCCAGTGAGCTGGCTCAGCAGGGGAATTAGGTGAATTGCTCAAGCTTGGTGGCCTGAACTCGATCCCTGGAAAGAATATAATGGTAGAAGGCAAGGCCAACTCTACAAAGGGAGGTGTCTTTTGACTTTCATCCATGTGCCATCATCATGTACACATACAAGCTGATTATGAAGTTTTAAAAAGAAAAGTTTTTACATGGAAGAGGAAAAGGGGCAGCGAGGTTTAACCTTTATTTCTGGTTCCCCCCAAGCAATTATATAGCAAGATGAGGTGCTGGAAAGAACTAGAAATGAGCCTACAGGGCAATTATGTGCAAAAGCCTAGGAGCTAGGCTAATGGAGCAGCACTGTCGTTCAGTGTATCCAGGGCTATGGCTGCCCAGACACCCCACTCTTCGGAGATAAGGTAATGTCCCTGCCCCAGAGACAAATGTTCTCTGCTAAGGCTATGCAGACAGCCATGCCTTTTCTCTGTCTCCTGTGGATTTGTCTAACAGGCTTTCGGACAGCCAGGAATGGGAACATAGTGACAGCCAGCCATCGTGCGCTCTCTGAGGATGGCGGAATCAGCTGTGGCCATTTGACAGCCCAACTGGCTCCTTGACTGCAGGAGTGGACGTGGCTGCCTGAAGCCTGTGGTCAGGGGTGTGACCTGCCTTTGTGGTCAGGTAGGAGGGGAGGGTGCTTGGCTGAAATCCACAAGGGGGCTGAACTGACTCCAGTCCAGCAACCAAGAGGCTAGGAGAAGGCAAATAATGTCCCCGAAGCGTCCGTGGGGGTGGGGTGGGACACTGTCCACTTCCCTCTTCATTCTCCAGTCTTCCTCATACGGAACCCCACACTTCAGAGAGCTGAGTTCTGTGACTGATGGAAGGCATCTAAGAGTTCAACTCCAAGGGGCATCTGTGCCCAGAAGAAGCGTGGAGGGTCAGCTGGTGTAGTGAGGTGTTCCCAGGAGGGCTCTGTGGAGGTCCCCTGCCACCGTGAGAAGGGCTATTTTTAGGGAAAGGGCTGTGCTGAGCTTCGGAAGTGAGCTCAGCATTTACAGGAAGAAAGAGGCCTCCCTCCTCACAGGAAGGGCAGACTTGGCATAGCTGAAGAGCAGGAGAGGGCCCATCTGGTGTGCGGGCAAAGTGAGGAGACTGCGATTATCCCTCAGTTTCCTAATTTTGATCCTTGTCCTCACTACAAGAGAGCCAGAGCCAGGAGCCCCTGAGCTGGTAGACAAGCTCCCCTTTGGTAACTCCAAGGGAGGGAGGAGGGCCCCGGCACACCGGCTAGTGAGGCAGAGCTGTGCAGGGCAGACACACAGGAGAGGGCTTCTGTTGACCATTGATACCACTGTGAGGTGTGTGAGAGAGTGTGTGTGTGTGTGTGTGTGTGTGTGTGTGTGAGGTGTGTGAATGTGCGTGAGTGTGAGGGTGTGTGAATGTGTGTGTGAGAGTGTGTGTGTGAGAGTGTGTGTGTGTGAATGTGTGAGGTGTGTGTGAAGTGTGTGTGTGAGGTATGTGTGGTGTGAGTATGTGTGTGTGAGTGTGTGTATGTGCATGTGGTGTGTGTGTTTGAGGTGTGTGTGTGAGTGTGTGAGGTGTGTGTGTGTATGTGCATGTGGTGTGTGTGTTTGAGGTGTGTGTGTGAGTGTGTGAGGTGTGTGTGTGTATGTGTATGTGGTGTGTGTGAAGTGTGTGTGTATGTGTATGTGGTGTGTGTGAAGTGTGTGTATGTGGTGTGTGTGTGTGTGTGTGTATGGTGGTAGTGGGCCTTCCTGCGGACACTATCGGGGAGGGTGTGTTCACTGACGATGTGGATGGAAGCATCTCAGGGTCTATTTGGAAAGCTGCTCACGGAAGACCCCTGAGGCCACTGCCTCGTTCCTCCCTGTAGAGTCTGAGAGTGCATGCTCGCTCAGCACACTCTAGGTTTGCCTGCAGGCCCATGTCCTTAGAGGACTGGAAGCCAAGAGCTGAGCAAGGCAGGCCCTCACTGAGGTTTCCTCAAGTCTGAACGGGCTGCTGAGACAGACCCTCCAAGAGGAGCGTGTAAATTGTGAATGACAGCCGCCACCCACTGAGGACCTGTCTGAGCTCATCTGGGTAGGGAAAGGAACAAACTCTGTCTTACTCCAGGGACAGTTTCTGTCTGTGGAACCTGACCTCTGCCTGAGCCATTTACCAATGACGTCACTCTCAATCTCCTCCCCTCCATCCCACCTTCTGTGAAAGCAAAGAGCTGCTGCCTCAGATCACTCGGCCCTGGACACTCCCAGCTGCCTTCCCTTCTCCCTGCTCCTTCTCTCTCTCTCTCTCTCTCTCTCTCTCTCTCTCTCTCTCTCTCTCCTCCCTCCCCCATCTCTCCCTCCCTTCCTCTCTCTTGCTTGTGTGTGACAAACTCTTTCCCTGCAGTACAGGCTGGCTTCAAACTCTTGATCCCCCTGCTTAGCTTCCCGAGAGCTAGGATCATAGGCATCCACCATTAGGTTTGGCTTCTTGGCACTTCTGTCCTTAGAGGCAGGTGGATCTCTGTGGGTTTGAGTAATATCTAGGCCAGCCAAGGCCACACAGTGTCTCTCAAAGGCCAAACCTTTGAGAGAGGGGTCTGGAGCGATGGCTCAGTGGTAAAGAGCACTGGTCATTCTTCTAGAGGTCCTGAGTTCCAAAATGGTGCCTCACAATCATCTATAATAGGACCTGCTGTCCTTTACAAGTATACATGCAGAGCACTCATATATAAAATATAACCAAATCCAAAACAACAACTAACCCAGCAGAGTCACCCCATTAGTGCGACAATTGCTTTCAGGCAGTAGGTCCGCAATGTCCCTGGGCTCTGACACACTGATGGGTCACCAGGTATTCCCATGAGGCATATTTACCATGTTCAGGCCCAAGAGAGTCTCTTTCACTTTTAGGACACAGGATCCCTCAAAGATGCTATATATCAGCCAGGCAGAGGTGGCACACGCCTTTAATCCTAGCACTTGGGAGGCACAGGCAGGTGGATCTTTTGAGTTCCAGGCAAGCCTGATCAAAAAAAAAAAAAAAAAAAAAAAAAAAAATTCTGTATATCTAGCCTGTGGGGGCTGATCCCAGGCACCTGATGTCTAAGTGCTGAGTGGGATACCAGGACTCAAAATGTCCTACCTGGTGGCATGTCTGCCTGGGTCCTGGATCATGTCCTTTGACCAGCTGGAGGCTGTTGTGGAGATCAACTGAGGCTCTTCTTGATGTCCAAATAGGAACCACTCTCTTGGCTTGGGATCCAAAACTGTTGGGGAGAAGACAGAGCCTAGTGCACACCCGCCTTGGGCCCTGGGACCTCCTAGAAGATAGAGCCCAGTATACAACCGTCCTGGGACGCCCTAGAAGATAGGGCCCAGTGCACACCCGCCCTGGGATCCCCTAGGAGATAGGGCCCAGTACACACCTGCCCTGGGATCCCCTAGAAGATAGGGCCCAGTACACACCTGCCCTGGAACTCCCTAGAAGACAGGGCCCAGTACACACCCACCCTGGGACTCCCTAGAAGATAGGGCTCAGTGCACACCCGCTCTAGAAACCTCTAGAAGATAGGGCCCAGTACACACCCGCCCTGGAACCCCCTAGAAGACAGAGCCCAGTACACACCTGCCATGGAACCCCCTAGAAGACAGAGCCCAGTACACACCTGCCATGGAACCCCCTAGAAGATAGGGCCCAGTACACACCC